>CM043881.1:30631775-30846089 GCA_024034495.1 Camelina laxa
TGCGATCGAGTACAGGGTCGAGTTGGAGAAATGCGAGAACAGAGCAATGCAAACAAAACAGAGCAAGACAAAAGTAAACCAAACAACAGGCAAACAATAGGATTTAAACTAGGAAATCAATAGAAAAGGAAGGTCTTGAGGAGGGATTCATGGGATGGACTATGGATTATGGTCATCGAACTTGGTCAACAAATCTCAAACAACATGAGCTAATCTCTAGACAATGATCTCCTAGAACATGTTAATCCACTCTCATGGCAAAAACAATCAAGCTCATATATTTCTAGACTAGTTCTCTCCTAGCAAAGAACTTATACAAGCAAGCATTAAGCAACAGATCATTTATGTCAAAAATCACACAAGACATCTAATCTCTTAGCATGCCTAATGATAATCTCTAGATCTAGCCTTATCTAACAACCTAGACATTGGCGTGATGCTAAGATGCTTAAAATCAAACCCTACCCTCTCAGTTATAGGATCAGCATAGATTATATCTAGCCTAGAAGAGATCTATAACAAACAAGCTTGACTTAGCTAAACAAACTACAACCACAATCCAGCTTAACCGATCCTCAAGATCCTAAGCAAACTACTCACAAATGCTAAACATGATGAACAAAGTTATAAACCCAGAAAATAACGAAACTTGCATCATTAGAAAGATAAAGCAGAGATCTACAATATTGAAGAAGGAATCAAACTCGAATTCTTGATACTTTGAGAGTTATTGAACAAACAAGTATGAAGAAATCTCTTGTTTTCTCCTTCAAAAGTAGAACAAAATCTAAGAAATGTAAAATGCAAAAGCATAAATTCCCAAAAGGGTAAAAACTAGGTTTATAGATTTTCTCTCAGGTGGCTCTCTTTTTGGCTGAAATGTATAAGGCCCTTTTATAGAAAAAGTAGTGGAAGCCCTAAAAATGCTAAAAGACAAAATAGCTAGGCGGCTCGGTCAACTCGACCTGGTGCTCGGTCGAGTTGGCTCTTCTTGTGCTCCTTCCACTCGGTCGAGTCCTTCTCCGCACACGGTCGAGTGTCTGGTCGAGTGGGAGGTCGAGTGGAACTCCGGACCTTGGTTCTTCAGCTCTAACTCCCTTGCTTTCTTCTCTTGATAGCTTCACTCCTCTTCAGCATTGCTTCCATGCTCCTTAGGCTCCAAAATCACCTGTTTATGCAAGAAAACATGCAAATGCAATGCAACTATACTCTAATGCATGAACAGTCCTAAAAGCTATGCAATAATGGCTAAACTAAACAGCAAATGATGCAAAAGAGGTGAAAATACTAAGGGAAAACAGGGTAAAATATATGAACATCAACACCCCCAAACTTAGTCTTTGCTTGCCCTCAAGCAAATAAACAAGACATAAGAAGGTAGGTGAAGTTTGAAAATGGGATCTCAGCTCCTAAAGCTTGCCAATAAACCAACTAGAATCAATGTCCAAGTTACTAGTACTATGATGCAAGTTGAATGAGCTGTACTTAAAGATTTTAGACAAGCCTATCACAACATTTACTGATTTGAGCCTTAGATGTCCACATGCATTCAAATCAACCATTTCCTTTAACATTCATTAATCAAGAACATGAATCAATCTTATGCAATGCTTAAACTCATTTGGCTTGGTAATAAAGGTTTAGAGACAATGATGGTCTCTTTTTAGAGTGGGGCTTATCAATATCAAGGTTTTCTCCTAAAAAATGGATTGAGCTTTAGAAGAATGCTAAAGGTAAGAACACTTAGACACATACAAGAACAAAACCTTGTCTACCCAAAGGAACCCAAAGTGTTTATCCTATCACTCTAATCCCAAATGACCCTTTATCTTCTTCACTTCTCTTATACCCTTTTCTCTTTTGATTTTAAAGTCTTAGGAGAGGTTTCTTATTTGATCTTTCTAGTGGAATGGGGTTTCTTTCTTTCTTGCTATGGTTCCCTTTTCTTCTTTTTCTTTAAGACATAAAAGCATTTTGCTAAACTCTTCTTTTCTTTTTTTCTTTTCTTTGACTAGAACCATCTTTAATCAATCTTATACTTCCCATTCTTTCATTAGACTTTCATTTTACTTAAACACATTCCCCTCCTAAAGACTCTAACCTTTTCTTCTCTTTTTTTTTTTCTTTTCTTTTTCAAAACAACCAAGTCCCAAACCCAATAAGAAAACCACCTAGTCCTATCTAGTTTGAAAATTGCAAACTTGAACTACACAAGGCTGTACTCTTGTCTGTTCAAACCTAACACTTTCTACCAAGCTCAATCCCAAAATAGGCCTCACACACACAAGAATAAACATGGCTTGAAAGAAGGGTTGGTTAAAGGGTAGGGAAACTGATTTTAATGGTTTAGTTAGCTACTTGGATCAACAAGAGTGGTAAAAAGGAGAAAGATGATTCAAATATGTATATGGTATCCATGAGTTTAAGGCAATGCACAAGATGATAATTAAAAGTCAATATTAGGTTCTTATAAATAGGAAATGGCATCAAATCACAACATGCTTCAATTTAGACATAACGTTGCATCGCTCGATGCACTCTCTGAGTTATGGTCGTGTCAAGACGTTGCATCAATCGATGCACTATCTGTGTCCCGACCAGTATCGAGTGGAATTAGCAGCACATTATCTGTCGGATAAGTCGCGTGTGTGCTGGAGGTCGGTGACGGCCCAAAGAGTGCAGCGGGAGATGATTTGGTTGGATATTTTGGGGAGGGGGGGGGGTTCAACGCGAAGTACTTTTCGCAAGAGGCTCTTGATCATATAGAAGTGCGATTCTTGGGGTTACCCAGGGGAACCGTACTATGTGGGAGCTGGACGCGAAGTTTAGTCGGCTGGTTGTGTATACAGGCCTGGCATTGGAGCCGCAGTTGGCTTAGGTGCGGAGATTCCTATTAGCCCTTCACGATGACCTGAGGACTCAGTGCATGGTGAGAAGTTACACAACAAGAGAGGAGCTGGTGGAGACTGCAGATGGGATAGAAGATGATTTGAGAGCATAGATGTTGGTGGTCAGTCCTCTAGTGCAGCCGTAGAAGAATCAGCTGCATTCTTTTCCTATTAAGGGCGGCAAGCCTGCGTAGGGAAAGAAACAATAGTTTGACACCATGCAGAGGATGTGTTCCAACAGTGTGGGATGTTTCGGTGTGATAGCTTTGAGCATAGAGTGGTCAGTTTTCCATATAGGGGCAACTACCTAGTGTCGTCGACGACTCAGATGTGCTACTACTGCAGAGAGGCGGGGCATGTCAGATCAGCGTGTCCCAAGCTGCATATGATGTTTGTGGCGGTGGTGCCGCCAGGAGTGCAGCAGGTTAGATAGACGGTGTTGTCGTTACCAGCGGCACCGCGTGTGTACTCGACGTTAAAGATGGGAGAAACCACTGCCAACGTGATCACGAGTTTCTATCAAATTTTTGATAACTATGGTTGCATGTGATGAACGTTAGGGTTTTTAGGGCATAAGGTTTGTGTAGGGACCTTATTGGTGGGAGGATTTTTGTCCCACGTGTTGTTTATTTATAAAGCAACTCATTGTTTCATTCCCCGGAATGCGTTGAGAGCAGTAACATGTGTGGAGATCCCGGTGAGCGGTTCAGGGCCGTTAAGGTTGCTGGAAGTGGACTGATCAAGGTCCATGGACGGGCTAGAGGTTTGGATATTCAGGTGTCTGGGGAGTCGATACTGGTAGATCGGATTATTAGTCTAGTCGATGCTGGTATCTATTTATATTGGCTGTGTAGGCTGAGAAGATGAACAGGAAGGGTCGTGAGGCGTACCTAGATACAATTTCTATGCCGGAGTTTGTAGGACAGGTTGTTGTTGGGTGAGGTCCTTGTTGTTTGGGAGTTAGAAGATGTGTTTCAGTTGTTATAGGGGTTACCACCATCTCGGTCTAATCCCTTCACGATTGAGCTAGAACCAAGGACAACACTTTGTCTAAGGCACCCTACAGAATGGATCTAGCAGAGAAGGCAGAGATAAAAATAAAGTTGGAGGACTTGTTGGGAAAGGGATTCATTTTTCCTATCACTTCACCATGGGGAGCCCTGGTAGTTTTTGTCAAGAAGAAGGACAGAAGTTTCTGGTTGTGTATACAAGTGCCCTCTTCCCCGGATCGATGAGTTGTTAGATCAGTTAAGAGATGCTACTTGGTTCTACAAGATTGATCTAGCGTCGGGTTACCATCAGATTCTGATAGATGAGGTAGATGTGAGGAAGACGGTTTTCAAGATGAGGTATGGGCATTATGAGTTTGTGGTGATGTCTTTTGGGTTGACTACTGTACTAGCAGCGTTTATGAGGTTGATGAACAGTGTGTTCCAAGAGTTTTTGGACGTGTTTGTGATTATCTTCATCGACGATATTTTGGTGTCCTCTAAGAGTCTTGAGAAGCATGCGGTGCATTTAAGAGTAGTTTTAGAGAAGCTGCGAGAGCAGAAGCTGTTAGCTAAGTTGAGTAACCACAGTTTCTGGCAGAGGGAGAAGGGATTTCTGGGTCATTTTGTTTCTACAGGGAGAGTTTCTGTGGATCTGGAGAAGATTCAGACTATCAAAGATTACCATAGACCCTAGAATGCTAGGGAAATAAGGAGTTTCCTTGGATTGGCAGGGTATTACAAGAGATTTGTTAGAGGTTTTGTGAGCAGCGCACGACCGATGACTAGGTTGATAGGGAACAATATTCCTTTTGTGTGGTCACTGGAGTGCAAGGAGCGTTTCGCAAGCCTGAAGGAGATGTTGACTACTACGCCAGTGTTGGTATTACCTGAGCAGAATGAGCCTTATGTCGTTTATACTAATGCTTCTAGAGTTGGTGGCTTAGGGTGTGTGTGATGCAGCATGAGAAGGTTATTTCCTATACTTTGTGGCAGTTACAGAAGAATGAGGACCTATCCTTTTCATAAATTGGATATGGCTGCTGTGGTTTTCGCCCTGAAGATTTGGAGGACTTATCTTTATGGCGGAAAGATACATGTGTTTACAGATCATAAGAGCCTGAAATACATTTTCACTTAGCCTAAACTGAATTTGAGGCAGAGGCGGTGAATGGAGTTGGTGGCAGATTATGATCTGGAGATAGCTTACCATCCTACCAAGGCTAACTTAGTTGTAGATGTTCTGAGCCAGAAGTGGGCGGCTTCGGCTCGGGAGCAGGATATGTAGTCTCCTGTGGGTGACATTAGTGCATTAAGGTTGTGTACTATTTCACTAGAACGTTTGGGTTTGGAGGCAGCTGATTAGGCAGATTTTCTGAGTAGAGTTTGATTGCTCAAGAGAAGGATGAGGGGCTCATGAATGCCTCCAAGGATGTTGGTTCGGAGTATCAGGTCTCTGCAAATGCTACCATTCTTTTGCACAGAGATATCTTTGTGCCCAAGGATGAGGAGTTGAGGAGGTGGTTGATTCTGAAGGAGGCTCAAGCGAGCATGTTCTCTATTCATCCAGGAGCGACTAAGATGTACCGTGAACTCAAACGATATTATCATTGGGTCGGGAAGAAAAAAGATGTAGCTAGTTGGATCGTGGAGTGTGATGGTTACCAACTAGTGAAGGTTGAGCATCAGGTTCCGAGTGGCGTTTTGTAAAGTTTACCCATTCCAGAGTGGAAGTGAGATATGATCACAATGGATTTCGTGGCAGGATTGCCAATGTCTCAGATTTTTGATGTGATTTGGGTCATTGTGGACCGGTTGACTAAGTCACATAATTTTTATGACCATTAAGAAGACCGATAGAGCGGCAGTTTTTGCTAAAAAGTTTGAGAAGGAGATAGTGAGGTTACATGGTGTACCTGTGAGCACAGTGTCAGATAGAGATTCCAAGTTCACTTCAACGTTTTAGAAGGCTTTTCAGGCAGAGTTGGGCAATAGGGTGCATACGAGTACAAATTATCATCCTTAGATAGATGGGCAGTCAGAGAGGACGCTTGTCCTGTGGGAAGATTGTTAAAGGGTGAGGACCAGGGTTCGAGGAACGTTTGGCGCACCAATAACCTACTGGTGGATTGGGATATCCACAGTGATGGGTGAGGATCGATGCCCTGCAGGGCCAGCTTGGGGTCCGTTTGGGCGGCTAGCAGTGAGGCTAGCGGGGTCTACGGGACGGGTTGTCACATGGGAACCAGAGGTGAAGATGAAGGCAAGGTTCAAGAAGTGGTTCGAGAAGCAGATCAAGGCTTGAGCTTATCAATCCTTGGGGTTCTATTTATCCTTTTGTTGGCTTGGTGCCATTGTATCTTATTTTTCATTATGTATTGTAACTCCCCGACCGCCACCTCTTAGTGAGCCCATGTCCAATCTCAGTCCATGGACCCACCCTCTTTAATGGGCCTCACGTCCTCTCACTAGGCGGGTGAGCCCATCCATATCTGACTGTCGGTTTGCTACGTCTGGTAGGCTTTAAAGACATGTTTACTGTCCCTACAAATCACCACATGATCTCTCAGGACCCGAGACCGAAAAGAAATTTGTACTTTTGGTGACATGATGGCCAAATCAATTCTTTTAAACCTCTCCGCAAACAGGGGTGTCACATGTATTTTCGTTGAGGTTGTAACGATTATGACATTTTAATGACTAATAAGATGAGTATTTCTTTAGTTGACTTGTGTTCTCATGCAAAAAGAAATAGCTCGTGATTTCTATAAATGAAAAGTTTCCATAACTAGAAGGTTCTAAAATGGAAAGTTTTGGAAAGTCTTGCGATCTTAGTGGTTATCCTTTGGGATGTTTGCCTAGGTGGAGGTCGTAGTGACTTTTTGTACTTAAGTAGTGGTCTTGGTGACGCTTGTGCCGTGGTAGTGATCTTAGTGACATTTTGTACTTTGGTGGTAGTCTTGGTGACGCTTATCATTGGTAGTAGTTTTGGTGACACTGGATACCTTGGTGGTGGTCTTGTTGACGCCTGATACCATGGTTGTGGTCCCTGTAACTAATTTTTGTCTTCGTGGCGGTCTTGTTGGACATTGTTTGGCTTTGGTGGCAATTCCGTTGGACATTATTTGACCTTTGTGGTGGTCCATTTGGATGTTTGTGTGGTCTTGGTGGCGGTCATGGGAGACATTTTTGTGGTTTTTATGACATTTTTGTGCCCTTGGTGGCGGTCCTTGTGGTGATTATTGGCCGTAGGACACTGTGATGTGCCTGTGCGAGCCATAAAGTTAGTTATGGTCAGCGTGGTACTTGGTCAAGCTCAGAATTATTTCTCTAGAGATGTGAGATCTCGAACAACTCATGATAGGATGATTATGTTCATGTGTACCATTATCTCAAAGGAGTTTGTGACCTGAGGGTATAATTGGTATATCGATTTGGGTGACGATCCGGAGGCGCGATATAGGGTGATATCCCGAGAGAAATTTTAGACTCACTGGATACCATAGCTTGAGGGCCGAGATCTGATAGTGAGCTGGTAAGACTTAACGGTACATTTTGTTGAGAGTGGATCAAGTTAAGTTCAACGCACATTTTGTTGCGTTTTGGGTTTTAGGTACCCTAAGGGTCGAGTATAAAAGGTTATTTAGACGTCCTTGGTCAGGTTTTAGCCGCTTTTACCTTCTGCAAAGAGAGAAAAACTTCCATAAAGTTTTCCAGTGAATTCCAGTGAGGTTTTCTGCCAGTTTCTTGATAGATATGTCCTTGTGGTTGGAGATCGAAGGCTAGAAACGTGTGGGAAACTTTTTGAGGGGTCGTTTGTGGTGTAAATTTCTCCGTTTTGCAAAGGTATGCTTATGACCATGGCTTATCTAAGCTAAGATCTCTGTTTATGTGATTCTCTGAGTTGTTTTATTGATTTCTTTGGGTGTTTGTGTACTCTTCGTGATTCTTTTGGCTTGGTTTCACTCCTGTCAATGCTTTAGATGTGTATGAGGTGTTTGGAGGGAGAAACCGGAGCTGGAGATCAAAGAAGATCGATGCTCGGCATTGGTGTTGGTCGACACTAAGGCGAGGACAGCAAGAGTGCTTTGGTAAGTGTTGGTCTACACTATGTGGATGTGTCGGTCAACGCTGCTAGGATTTTTGGGGATGTCAAGCAGGTGTTGGTTGACACCGATTGGGTGTCGGCCGACACCAACCTCAAAAGGCGGCTGATGCTTTGTTTCCTTTGTGTATTGCCTGGTTTGTTTGTTGTTTGTTGATTTTGACATGTGGAGAGCTTATTGCTTGTGTGTATAGCCCAGTAGATGGGAGGATTGCCTAGCTAAGTATTTCTAGAAATACTTATGCATCTCTTTTGTGTTGCGGTGCAGGTAAAGATAAAGCGTGATCGTGGAATCAAGGCGATGGAGGCTCAAGAGGATGTTCTAGAGGCTCTGTTGTTTGTTCTGTGCTTCTGTTAGGGTGCTAGGGTGGATCAATTTTGCCTAGAATGGATGTTTAGGTTGTTGGTTCTATGACTTTTTTTTTTACGTTATTGGCATTGATGGAATGTTATTGGTTATTCATTTATTTAATTCATTCGTTTAAAGATATTGATTTATGTTATTAATTGTTATCCACTGTTTGTACTTGATTGGAGTTAGGATGTTAGTGAGTATGAGATCAATAGTTATTACTGTATTTTAATAAGAAAAAAACAGGTCGGGTCGTTTCAGAAACGATGCGAGTGATACTGAGGCATCAGTGTCGAGCGACACCTAGTGTATCTTTTTCGGATGGGGATGTCGAATAGCGGTTGACATCAGGGAAGGGTGTCAATCAACATGTACCAGCAGGTTTCTGGACATGTCGGATGTGAGTGTTGATTGAGTATTTTTTGTAATACTTACTCATCTCTTTTTGTTGCAGTGCAGGTAAAGGTAAAGTGTGATTGTGGGATCATTACGATGAGGAGGATGATGTTTTAGAGACATGTTGGTTGATGTGTTTTGGTTTATCTTAGGTTGCTAAAACATAAACAATTGTTGTTAGAATTGACACTTAAATTGTTGGTTCAATGATTTATTGTATGGATGTTTTTTTTGTCATCGTTGAATCGAAAAGGCTCGAATCATAGCCAATCCCTACTACGCGGAGTAACGCTACTTAGTGGAGTCAAACTCCGGTGAGATCGGTCACAGAGGTGGTGCTATAACCACTTGACTAAACACACTTTCCGTATGGATGTTGTTGTTAGTTTATTGGTTAAATTTTATTGGAATTGTTTCCGTTGATTGTTGTTGATTATTGGTTCGTTCAATTTCGGTAAGTTGATTAGCAAGTATGAGATTATTAATAAATACATTTTTTAAAAACGGGTTAGGTTGTTTCACATTTTCAGCAAATTTTCACTTAAAAATTAGGGTCAACGATATACTTATCCCTCATAACTTTCATAGAGCACTAGTTCCACCCAAACTAAAAAAAATTAACTTAATTTGACACAAGAAAAATACTTCAAAACTTGTATACACATGAAATCCTAGCTAAATATCAAGTTACATAGATAATGGTTTGTATCTGTGAATTGTTTACCAATCCAACTTTAAACCATCAAAACACAAACTAAATTATAATTAAACCGACTACAACTGAACTGAAATTATTTTTCAGTTTCTTCAGAAGATTTTCAACTCTTCTAATACGATCTCCCTAGGATAGAACTCCGATGAAAGGCTAAAGACAAGTGACCAGTGATAAGATTCAATGGTTATGGTGCGTGAACGATAATGTGGTGGATATAGTGGTGATCGAGTGACAAAAGCAATGATGAGATGGTGAGGATTGTTTTGATGGTTATATGGATTGAAACAAAAGTGAAGAGTTTCTGAATCACAAAGTGCATAGAAACTCAGAAATCAAGAACGCATTCAAGAATTCGAATTGAGAGAAAAAGTTTAACAATACTTGTTCAACATACTTCTTCGCTAAAGAACAAAGAGGCGTAGCTTTGGGGTTTTATAATTAACCCTAGGGCTCGACACTCCAAACAACAGGAAGTTCAAAATAAAACAACATGACGTTTCAAGGAAATAAGATAACAGCGAAACGTCTAGGTGACCTGTAGTAGTACAGAAGTCACTTGTATTAGTACAGAAGTACATTATTCCCCATTAGTAATGACTTCTAGATAACTCGACGTGGTGATCCATTTGCCTCATTAAAAACCATACTGAGAAAACCCACTGGGACAAAACTAAGCTATGGGAAAAAGAGTACAAACTTCACACCTAAGTTATCTAGTTATCATTACCGGGTGAAGTCTTCAAGGTGGATATGTTGAAGACTTGGGTCCTCGGTTGGTTGAATGACCCGTCAACTATGAGTGAGTGAGCTTCCTTGGCCATCTCCTTAGCTCTTGAACGAGTGATCCTTCCCACCATCTCCGGTTTCTCTGCAGCCTCTGGCTCTGTGCTTGCCACGATCATATCATCCTCCCCCTCTTCAAAAGGATTTTTCCTCAAATCGGAATCTGCATAGTAAGGGAGCAAGTCAGAAATATTGAATGTTGATGATATGGTATACTTACTTTGAAGATCAATCTGGTATGCGTTGTCATTGATCCTCTTGATGACTTCAAATGGACCATCAGCTCGTGGTAGAAGCTTGCTCTTCCTCTCTTCTGGGAACCTATCCTTGCGTAAATGAATCCACACTAAGTCTCCTTCTTTGAAAACGAGCTCCTTTCTGCCCTTGTTCGCATGCTTCTCGTACTGCTTGGTTCTCTTCTCTATATTCTCCTTAGCTTTAGCATGTATCCTCCTAACCTGTTCAGCCTTTCTTTGCCAGCAAAGCTACACTTCACACTTAAAGGTAAAGGAATCAAGTCTAGAGGGGATTGTGGGTTAAACCCATAAACAATTTCAAAAGGAGAGAATAGAGTAGCAGAATGCTTAGCATGATTATATGCGAACTCAACGTGTGGTAGACATTCTTCCCATGACTTGATATTGCTTTTCACTAAGGTCCTGAGAAGTGTAGATAGCGTCCTGCTCACCACTTCGGTTTGCCCATCTGTTTGCGGGTGACATGTGGTTGAGAATGATAGCTTGGTTCCTAGCTTAGCCCATAACGTCCTCCAGAAGTGTCCTAGAAACTTTGTATCTCGGTCTGAGACGATTACTTGAGGCATTCCATGTAGACGTACTACTTCCCTGAAAAACAAGTTAGCTACAATAACAGCATCGTCCGTCTTGTGACTTGCAATGAAGTGAGCCATCTTGCTAAACCTGTCAACCACAACAAAAATCGAATCTCTACCATTTCTGGTTCGAGGTAAGCCAAGAACAAAATCCATAGAAATATGAGTCCAAGGTTGAGAAGGGATAGGGAGAGGAGTGTACAAGCCGTGGGGCTGTACCTTACCCTTTGCCATTTTGCAGATATGGCACCTAGAACAAACCTTCTCAATGTCTTTCTTCATTTGCGGCCAATAGAAGTGTTCTTGCAGTCCAAGTAGAGTCTTTGACACTCGAAAATGTCCAGCTAGTCCACCTCCGTGAGCTTCTTTGATCAGCAGCTCTCTCATGGATCCTCTTGGTATGCACAATCGGTCCTTAAAGAACATATATCCATCCTGCCTATAATAGTTTTCAAAAGCAAACTTATGGCATTTGCCATAGCTCTCAGCAAAATCGATGTCAGTCTCATAAAGTTATACTATCTCAGCAAAACCTTCTAGCTTAGAAGACAAAGTAGAAACGAGAGTGTACCTCCTGGATAATGCATCTGCGACTACATTATCCTTATCTTTCTTGTACTCAACCGTGTAGGGAAAAGTCTCAATGAACTCCATCCATCTGGCATGTCTCTTGTTGAGCTTCTGTTGTCCTTTGAGATGCTTTAGGGACTCATGATCAGTGTGAATAACAAACTCCTTGGGCCACAGGTAATGCTGCCACGTTTGAAGAGCCCGAACTAAGGCGTACATCTCCTTGTCATATGTAGGATAGTTTAACGTCAATCCTCCTAGCTTCTCACTGAAGTAAGCTATTGGTTTCCTATCCTGCATCAAAACAGCACCTATACCCACTCTGGAGGCATCCCATTCAATCTCAAAGTTTTCATAAAATCAAGAAGTAAGAGAATAGGGGCAGTGATAAGCTTCTCTTTTAAGGTTGAAAACGCCTTCTCTTGTGCTTCCTCCCATCTGAATCCTACATCCTTCTTGATATACTTCTGTAAGTGGCGCTGCAATAGTACTGAAGTCTTGGACAAATCGCCTGTAGAATTCTGCTAGTCCATGAAAGCTCCTGACTTCTGCCACGTTTTTGGGTGTTGGCCACTCCTTAATAGCCTTGACCTTCTCATCGTCCACTCTAACTCCTTCTACACTGACAACAAAGCCTAGAAAAACAACCTCAGTAGTACAGAATGAACATTTAGCCAAATTAGCAAAGAGGGATTGAGAACGAAGAACATTTAGAACTTGGCGGATGTGTTCTAAGTGTTCTTCTAGACCTTTGCTGTAGATGAGGATGTCGTCGAAGTACACAACCACGAAGATGCCTATGAAAGGTTTGAGAGCATGATTCATTAAACGCATGAAGGTGCTAGGAGCATTGGTGAGACCAAACGGCATGACTAGCCATTCGTAGAGCCCTTGCTTGGTCTTGAAAGCTGTTTTCCATTCATCTCCTTCTTTCATTCTGATCTGATGATAACCACTTTTCAAATCGATCTTTGAAAAGACTGTTGACCCACATAACTCGTCCAGCATGTCATCTAATCTCGGAATCGGATGTCTCTACTTCACTGTGATATTGTTAATAGCTCTGCAGTCAACACACATCCTCCATGAACCATCTTTCTTGGGTACAAGCAAAACTGGTACTGCACATGGACTGAGACTCTCTCTGATGTTTCCCTTGCTCATCAGCTCTTCTACTTGCTTCTGAAGCTCTTTAGTTTCTACTGGATTGGTTCTGTAAGCTGGTCTGTTCGGTAGAGCTGAACCTGGTACCAAATCGATCTGATGCTCTATCCCACGTATTGGAGGCAAGCCTGGAGGTATCTCTTCTGGAAACACATCCTTGTACTCCTCTATAATCCCTATCATCTCGCGTGGAAGCTCTTCTGCTAGCTTGGTACTGGTGAGTGTCTCTTTATAAACAAACATGAATGTGGTCATCTCTGGATCAAATAGCTTGTTGAACTCGCTGTGATTGATGTACAGGCTGTGAGACACTTTCTCTGTATCCTTGCGGTTCATGTGAAGCTGGTCCTTGTAGATTTCGCTGGGTGTAAGTGGTAGAAGAGTAACCTTGCGTCCCTTGAACTCAAACGATTGCTTGTTGGTGTAGCCATCATGAAACACTCTCCTATCGAACTACCATGGTCTTCCCAACAGGATATGACTTGATTTCATTGGAATCACATCACATAGCAGCTCATCCTCATACTTCCCAATTGTTAGTTTCACCATCACTTGCTGCGAAACTGTTAACGCTCCCTTGTTGTTCAACCATTGTAGCTGGTAAGGTCTTGGATGTGAAGTGGTCTTGAGATTAAGCTTCTGTACCATCTCTTCACTAGCTGCATTAGTACAGCTTCCACCATCAACGATCAAGGTGTAGACCTTGTCTTGAACCATACACCGTGTGTGAAAGAGGTTCTCACGCTGTCCTCTATCATCTGGATGAATTTGAACACTTAAAGCTCTGCGTGCTACCAACATCTCTCCCATGACTGCTGGTTCACCTTCTTCACCGAAATCAGACTCTGGTTCACTCTCTGAACTGTCTACAGACACAATCTCTCCTCCTTCTTGAAGAAGAAACATCTTCTTGTTAGGACAGTCTCTAGAATAATGCCCCATTCCTTGGCATTTGAAACACCTGATATGACTTGTATAGGTGCTACTCTTAGGCTTGAAATCGATCTTAACTTCCTCTTTGACTGTGGCTGTCGCGGGTTTGCTGTCCTTGCTGAAGGCGGGTTTGCTGAACTCTCTTGGCTTGGGAATGTTAGGCGTAAACGTTGACCTCACCCCCTTTCTCTTAATCTACGATTCAATCAGCTCTGCCTTATGTACCATTTCTTGCACATCTTCATAGTTCTGCAGCTCTACCTTGTCTTGAATCTCTCTGTTTAACCCTCCAAGAAATCTAGACATAACCATGTCTTCACTTTCCCTTAGGTCAGCCCTGATCATAAGCGTTTCCAGCTCTTGATAGTAGTCTCTAACAGACTTGGTACCTTGAATGAGACGCCGAAGCTTGTTAAGAGTCTCTCTCTGGTAGTGTGTAGGCACAAACTTCTTTCTCATTTGCGTGACTAACTGTTCCCATGTAGTGATAGCAGGCTCTCTCTGTCGATGTCTAGTAAGTCCCAGCTGCTCCCACCACAACAACGCATAGCCATTGAATTCGGATATGGCTATCTTCACCTTGTTCAACTCATAAGTACCTTGAACCTGAAAGTTTGATTCCATCTTCCTTTCCCAGTCTAGATAAGTCTCTGGATCATTGGTACCATGAAAAGAAGGATACTGAATCTTGAGATGATTCAGCTGTTGCCTCAAAGGATCATAATCCCTACCATGATCTCTGTTTCTGTTTCTCCTCATTGTCTCTTTACTATGATCTGAAGCTTCATCTTCTTCGGAATACTCTCTATCTGATTCAATGTATATTCGATGCCCAGCTACTTTTCAGCTCGTCGTGGACGTATATGATCTCTGCCAGTCCTACGGTTTCCTCTTTCTGTACTGTGAATGTCTCTTCTCTGATTGAAACAAGTCTCTCTTCCCCCAGTAGGTGACTTAGCTGTTCTGATCCGTGTATGTTTTGAAGAAGTTCCCACGTGAACCTTTCCTTTAGCTAGACGAAGGGCCTCATTGTCTTATTTGCTTCTGCTATTTGCTTAGACATGGCTTGGTTCAAAGCTTCCATAGCCTCTAGAGAAAGCTCCATTGTACCTGCAAATTAAAGAAGAAACTCGAAGTAAAATGTTCCTTGAATGAAAGAAACGAAAATAAACTCTAAGACTCGGAATTTTAAACAAGAGACTCACGGCTATAGACCTAATGTCGAGCAACACGATAAGAGAATTGATCAATACTAAACCCTAATGCAATCAAATTTCGAAAACAACACAGCAACTGACTCCTAGACTCACAGAACTCGATCTAAACACCAAAGATCAACAAATCAAACCCTAAAACTAAACAAACGAAATAAGTCAAAATAACACAAACGAGATTAGGGTTTAGAATCGCTTAGCCTTTGGCACAGAGTTGGCTCTGATACCACATAATACGATCTCCCTAGGATAGAACTCCGATGAAAGGCTAAAGACAAGTGACCAGTGATAAGATTCGATGGTGATGGTGCGTGAACGATAATGTGGTGGATATGGTGGTGATCGAGTGACAAAGACAACGATGAGATGGTGAGGATTGTTTTGATGGTTATATGGATTGAAACAAAAGTGAAGAGTATCTGAATCACAAAGTGTATAGAAACTCAGAAATCAAGAACGCATTCAAGAATTTGAATTGAGAGAAAAAGTTTAACAATACTTGTTCAGCATACTTCTTCGCTAAAGAACAAAGAGGCGTAGCTTTGGGGTTTTATAATTAACCCTAGGGCTCGACACTCCAAACAACAGGAAGTTCAAAATAAAACAACATGACGTTTCAAGGAAATAAGATAACAGCGAAACGTCTAGGTGACCTGTAGTAGTACAGAAGTCACTTGTATTAAAACAGAAGTACATTATTCCCCATTAGTAATGACTTCTAGATAACTCGACGTGGTGATCCATTTGCCTCATTAAAAACCATACTGAGAAAACCCATTGGGACAAAACTCAGCTATGGGAAAAAGAGTACAAACTTCACACCTAAGTTATCTAGTTATCATTACCAGGTGAAGTCTTCAAGGTGGATATGTTGAAGACTTGGGTCCTCGGTAGGTTGAATGACCCGTCAACTATGAGTAAGTGAGCTTCCTTGGCCATCTCCTTTGCTCTTGAACGAGTGATCCTTCCCACCATCTCCGGTTTCTCTGCAGCCTCTGGCTCCGTGCTTGCCACGATCATATCATCTTCCAAAAAATTTCATAATGTGTTCAATGAAGATAATTTTTTTTTTTTGAACAAAAGAAATTAGCTCAACCAAACCAATTTGTGGGACAATTGTTTACAAACAAAATAGGATGCGAAGATGAACGCGCACGGCGTGCCAAAGAATCCGCCCATACATAAGCATTTATATAAACCTGAACCAAGAAAAAGAAGAGAACTCCTCCCTGTCAATCTGGATGTCGTCTAGGTAAGTTGCAAATGTTGGCCAATCCTAGGGCGAAGACAACATATTCACCAAATCAGCACAGTCCGTGAAAAAGACCACGCTTCGCCCAACTGAAATCATGTCCAATCATACAACGCTTCGCCCAACTGAAAGTTTCAACTTCTGCATGTAACGGAGACAGACTACGCCAGTAATTGGTTGCGCCGTGTATTGGGGCTCTATTGGAAGAAGTGCAAACCCATCCTGCACCTGCAAAAACATCTGTTTCTTTCCAAGAACCATCCATAAAACACCGATGGCCTGAACATACCGTTGGAAGGGGGGGATGACATCCCCGAGTCCGTGTAAACAAAACTCTAGGGAGGAGGGAACTTCGTCCAGCTCTATCTCCACATGTGCCTTCTGCCAAGTCTGCGCCTCTCCTAACGCCACCCGGACAACCTCGTCTGGAAGTTCGACCTAATTCGCGAAAACTCGAGCGTTCCGAACTTTCCTGATATACCACATTAACCAAAGAAAAGCTGCCACCTGTGATCCCGGATTTGTAGAACCCAAAAAATGATCCACATTAGCATAAACAGACTCTGTAGGAAAGAGATGCGGCCCATGCCTGGCGAGCCGGTGGGCACAAGAAAATAGCATGATTGATATTCTCCACCTCGGCCCCACACCGTGTACACAGTTCATCACAATCCACCCCGCGTCGTCTCAAATTAGCCGATACCGAAATACAGCCTGTCAAGACTTGCCACATAAAATGTTGTAGTTTTGGTTGGCATGGGACCCTTCAAACCTCATCCAAAAGAGAAGTAACCTCTGGACCTGCCCCAGAAGCCTGAAAAGTGTGCGGGATGGCTGAACGCTCCACCGCATCCCCTGATTTAACCGTGTATTTTTCATCTTTTTTAAAATGCCAACCAAAGTATTCATCCTTCGAGCAATTACTTAAAGGCAAAGCCTCTATCAAAGCTGCGTCCATGGGATCAAAATGCTCAAGAAGCAAATCCCTACGCCAAGTATTCGTTGACGATCAGTCAAATGATTCAATTGAAGATTTGGATCCTTAAAAGGACCGTTACTTAAAACTGGTCTCGGGGATTGAGTTGGAATCCAGGGATCATGCCATATAGAACTGGATTCCCCAGAGCCAACCCTTTTAATAATATCTTTATTTACCAGAGAGCAAGCTGAAACAATGCTTCTAAATCCATAAGAAAGAGAGTATGACCGTATTGGCACCATAGGGATTTGAATTTTGGTAATACCTACTCTTAAAAATCCTAGCAAACAGAGAATCCGGGAAATCCATCAACCGCCATAACTGTTTAGCCAACAAAGCCGTATTAAACGCATCAACACTTTTAAAACCTAATCCACCCAACTGCTTGCTACAGCATAGTTTCTCCCAAGCGATCCAATGCATACCTCCAGACTGGCCATTAGAACCCCACCAAATGTTTGCCACAGCACTCGTAAGTTTGGATGTTATTGTTTTTGGTAACCAAAAACAAGACATCACGAAAGTCGGGACAGCAGTCGCAACCGACTTAACCATCACCTTCTCCCCCCCCCCCTTGGACAAAAGTTTTGCGGACCATCCAGTTGTCCTATTCTGCAACTGGTCCCTCACAAAAGAAAAAACCTTTGTTTTGCACCCCCTAACTCTCTGCGAGACCTAAATACGACCCCATACCACCCAAACTGGTTATCCCGAGGACGCCCTGCATCTCCGCCTTAGCCAAATCGTCCACCTTATGACCAAACTGAATTGTAGATTTCTCAAAATTTATTTTCTGTCTCGAGGCCGCCTCATACTGCTTCAAGATATTCAACACCATCCCACATTGGTCCCTGTCAACCTTGCAGAAAAAAGGCTGTCATCCGCAAACAACAGATGTGTAATTGGCTGACATTTATTTGCCACCTTTATATCCGTGATCCACTTTTCTTCCTCCGCCTTCCTAATATTTGCAATCAGGACCTCCTTACATAGGATAAAGATATAAGGGAAGAGCGGATCACCCTGTCTTAACCCCCTCTCTGGGACTATCAATCCGTTAGGTTGCCCATTAAGAAGAACTCGGTACTCAACCGAAGAGACACAAAACATTAACCACGAAATCCATTTTTCCGCAAAACCTATTTTTCGTCTTTATGGCTATAAACTTTCTTTTACACGAATTATTAGTACGCAGGCCATGAAACATCTCCTGAGCAATCAGAATATTGTCCGAGATCAATCGTCCCAGAACAAATGCAGATTGGGTCTCTGAAATTAGTCCAGGTAGTAACCGTTTAAGCCGTTGGCACAAGACCTTCGAAATTACCTAATAGCCTACATTACACAGACTAATCGGACGCAACTCTGCCATCCGAGTCGGTTTCGCCACCTTGGGAATGAGACAAATATGTGTCCGATTCAAGTCCTTTTCGAAAACTCCCTCATGTAAAAACTGGTTAACCATTGAGACTAGATCCGCCTTAATCACCTTCCATGCCTTCGGGAAAAACAGCGCTGTCATCCCATTGGACCAGGGGCTTTGTGCGGGTGCATCATGAATACTGCCTTCTTAACCTCCGCCTCCGTGGTAAGGGCCGTTAACCATGTATTATCCGCGTCGGTGATAACCTTTTTGACCTCTTGTAACACATCCTCGAAATTATCCGGAGAAATCGTAACAAACAACTCCTTAAAATACGACACCGCCGTAGCACAAATATCTTGATCCTCAGTAGACCAAACACCCTGTTTATTAAACAGGCCCACTATCTGATTCCGGGCTCGGCGTTGCTATGTTTGAGCCTGAAAATACTTGGTATTTTTTTCCCCCACCCGCATCCAGCGATTCCTACTCTTTTGGTACCAATGTATTTTTTCATCCCGACATGCCTCACGCAAATGGGCGTTGATATCCGAAATGACCTCCGGACCCGTCCCGTCATCAGCCTGAGACACCTCCAATTGTCGCTTAAGCTCCTCAATCAAAACCCTCCTGTAAGGAGCCCGCTGTTTCCACCACCGAGATATCGCTTGTCGACAACTAACAATTTTGCACACAAACCCTGTTGATCCCTGATCCTGTCCTCCAAGCCAACCAGACGAGATCGCATCCATTAAACCCTCCTTTCCAACCCACCGGCAATAAAACATGAACCCCCTATGTCCCCGCGGTTTCTTCTCACCCAAGCTAGCCACTAAAGGCGCATGATCCGAGGCAATCATTGGCAGATATTTCGTCACAGTATCCGGAAATAAGTCATGCAAATCTGCATTCTGTAATGCCCTATCCAGGCGACACCGTATAGGTTTCTTATCTCGCCATCCTCGCCAAGACAGGCAATTCCCCAAATAAGGGAACTCTACAAAGCCGCAATTCTGGATCATTTCATTAAAAGAGAGAAAAGAGGAGGCATGTCGGAGCTTTCCTCCGCGTTTTTCATGATTGTCGGTTAATTCGTTGAAATCCTCGATAAGAAACCAAGGAGTCGAGCGAGTAACACTAATCTGTAACAACCGTTCCCAAACTAAGTCCTGTTTTTGTGGAACTGGATCCCCATAGACAAAAGTTAAATGGATAATACGTCCCTTATAAACCGCTTCCACATCAATTAACCGATTTGACTCTTGCAAAATTGAAACATTAAACTTATCTTTATTATAAAACAAAGCCAGACCACCACTAGAACCAACAGGTTCCACAATTTTTAAATTATTATAGCCAAAATGGCCTACAAAAGTTTCCATAAAAGAAAAAGACTGTTTTGTTTCCACAAGAAATGAAAAAATCAGGCCTATTTTTATTCCAGAGATCCCTAAGGTTCTCTATAGTAGCATTATTTCCAAGACCTGACATTTCCAACTTAAAACATTCATTTAAAATTTTTTGGTTTTGGTGGCTTAGCACCACCTAGTCCTCCCTTGACCCCTTCCTGGGCTTTTGGGCCAACACCACTCTCACCAACACTCAGCCCATGTGGGGGACACTTCCGTGGAGAAGCAACATTTGAGCAATCCGTTTCTTTGCACTGACCCCTCTAAGCATTGTGCCTCTCCCTCTCCGTACCTTCTGCCCAAAAGACGACCTGAAAGAACCTTCCAAAGAAATCGCACCCTGAAATGCATCCTGACCTCCCAACTCCTCCTCTAGGTCATCAAAGGTATCCGGATCCTCCTCTACATCCCGTATTTGTCCATCCTCCCCCACAACCTCTCCTTGACCCATCGGGTTCATCTGAGTGTCTATAACACCACTCTGAGAGCCGTCATCAACCTGCATTTCCTCAGTCGGACTCTTTTGTACGACCAGCGGGTCATCTGTTGTAGAAGGATATCCCCAAACCGTAGCAGAACCAACAGATGCATTTACAGAACCCAAAACCTGCTCATCCACCTGCTTCCCGACCGAGTGAGAATGGCATCCCTCAGTCTCCCCCGGATTTTGAGCCCCAGATTGCTGACCCGTAGCATCCGGCATATCCACACTAGCAGCAACCGAAGCCTTAGCCTCCTGAACCTCAGCAACCTCTCCATTCGAGTCTTCCAAGATTTATCCCTCCTCCACTACACCAACTCCAGCCCCAACATCGGTAGATGGCATTATAGGAGCCATCTCGACACTTTCATCTTGAAACAAGGCTTTCTTGACCACTTTTTGTACCGTACCCTGCACTACCTGTGGTTCGAACACCTCCAAAGCCGGAGCTACCGCAGTAACTGGCCTTTGGCGTACCTGACCTCTCTCACCACCTTGGCGTCCCCGATGTTCCCGTGAACTTCCCAAAGAAGAGGACGCCTTATGACGAGAAGAGAACCCCGGAAAGGACTCTGATCGAGGCTTTGCTCCTCCATAAGTGGAACTCTTATGTCCCCCTTTGTTGGAACTAGACACCCTTCGTGGCTCCACCATAACTGGCCCCTTATAACTCAGCATCTGACCCTGGTCTCGATCAACCTCTGGCTTAACACGATCACCACCACTAGACAAGCGCTTAGTCAAAGGACAAACAGACTCATCATGACACAAGCTGGAACACACCTTGCACCAACCATACAACCGCTCATAATGGAGCTTAACGACTGTCACTTCGCCATTATA
This sequence comes from Camelina laxa, assembly GCA_024034495.1. Classification (NCBI taxonomy): domain Eukaryota; kingdom Viridiplantae; phylum Streptophyta; class Magnoliopsida; order Brassicales; family Brassicaceae; genus Camelina; species Camelina laxa. The sequence continues at coordinate 30,653,044 of CM043881.1, forward strand.
AAACTCTATATCTAGTTCAAAACAGAGAGGCTTAAGACCATCGATTGTTACCTGCACCCTCCCTCTATCAATATCCACCTCCTCGACAATTCCCAAAGCCGAACCGATATCTCTAAACGTTGTCACTGCCCAAAATTGGATAGGGACATCAGAGACGCGAATCTAAAACTTGAGTGTTGAAGGATAAGTCGGATCCACCACTGGTGTCCATATGACCAGCGACACCATCCAAGAGTCAAAGTTGAATGGTTCCATCTTCAACACTTTGACGATATCCTCCTCCTCCTCAAACTCAAACTGAAACTTCCCCGACCCCAAATCTGCTCCTGCTACTCTCCGCTCGACTTGCCAGATCCTTGCATCACAAGCACCAAAGCCTTCATGTCCTGCAATTGAGGATTGGAGCATCGTCCTACCACCGTCATAGAATATCCAGCGATGAGATCAGAGTTGTCAAATTTAGAAATTTTGATCTTCCTCCGAGGCCTCGAATTTTCCTCCGTCGAACCCACCAAACCCTTCCCCAGGAAACCACTTTGAGACATGGCGATAACAACAAAAATCGAGCAAACAACAATAGAAGCACAGGATCGAGATGATAAAAAAGAGAAGTGAAGTCTTCCCATTTCTGTCAGGATCATTATATACCCCAATCGATACCAGAATGAGAACCGACATAAAGAGGTGAAATCAATCAGATGAGATCTGAACCAAACCAGTTGGAAATCATATCCCACCAAATACTGCCCTTTCCAAAGATCCCCAAATTCGCCATAACCCCCATGAATAGCAAATCGCATATCTATCACTAATGTAGAACCAAATATGGTAACCCATATCCGCAGAGAATCCCTTAGACCTCCTGGGTAATCAAAAAACAATCCAATCTTGCCCGAAGAAATTACACACTCACCAAGATCTTGCCTATTCCAAAACTGGATCAACACAGATCCGCCAGATAAATCCCCACTAGATAAACCAAAAAGATCTTCACATGAACCCACCAGACAACATCCCACGAAAGCCAAAGAACCCAAAGCATGTGTGGGTCGAAACCCTAAATCGCTGCTACCATCGCCTCAAGAGAGAGAATTTTTTTAGGATACATTTTTTTTCTTTTGAACATTGAAGTAGATAATATTTTTATTAGAATTTTATAGTTTATTCATATTTGATAGAAAATAAGTAAAATTGTAAGCCATAAGTTATTTATATCATAAATAATGAGATAATTAATATTTATAATAAATCATTTTTATGAATAAGTTCAAATGAAACTAACATTTTAAATTAAGTCGTTTTAACCTTCATTTATCACAAAAACGTCGATTAACTCATATGTAACATAAGTAAAATCATATATAAATATACTATTATCCACTTTTAAAAACCACCCACAACAAAAACTCAAGCCATTGGCAAAAGAAATTCAATTTTTTTTATTGAAATACTATAGAACTCTCTAAAATAGAATGAAGATAATTGTTAGTTTCTTAACTCTTCTATTTCTTGTTTTATCATGTAAGTTTAATCTTTGTTAGTGACGATACTATATAGTTTTTTTTTCTAATTCTCTTGAATTACTAATTTATAAAATATTATATATTTTAAAAATAATATAGGTGCGTCAAATATCAAGGCAAAAACTTATTTGGAAGAGAACACTCGTTCTTTCAGTTCAGCAACAAGCCCTCAAATTAACTTAAAAATAGATGAACTTCCGCTAGATGAACATCTTGGAGTTTTGGCTTCTAAAAGCTTAATTGGTTTCTGTCAAGAATGTGCACATCATTGTTTGAGAAAAAAACGTGTTCTTGGTGAATGTCGAAGTTTTATTTGTCATTGCTCGGTTCAAGAAATTGGTGTTGGATTGTAAGTTTTTACCAAATACTTATATATAAAATAAAATAAAAAGTAAAACTTTTGGTTAAAGTTATCTCTTCTTATTAATTTTATACTATATATCATTTTAAGAAATCAAGTGTTATATCATTTTTTTAAGTGGTAAGTAGCCCTGGGCATTCGAATATCCGATCAAATTCGAGTTCAGACGTTCGAGTTTTCGTATTTTCGTGTGTAGAGATATAAAACTCTTATCATGTATTTTATAATATCGGGTCGAGTTTGGATAGGGTGACTTCAGGTTCATGTAATTTCAAGTATACCTGAATTCATAAATTTTTTCTGTCGTGAAAAAAAAAAACTACCTCCTACCTCCCTCCTCTTCGTCTCCCTCCTCTTCGTCTCTCTCTTCTTGAGCCAAAAACCCTAGATTTATTCATCGATGACCACCACTTCAGAAACGAAATCCTTCAAATCCCCTACTAAATCTAACAACATCTACAGAAAATAATATAATATAATTTATATTTATCTTTGTTTCCAACTTCACTCACTCCTCAAATTCCACAAACTATCACTCTTTTTTTGTAGATTTGATTGTCATGTTTATCTTAAAATTGATCTGGGTAATGAAAAAAAAACTGATTATGAATTTTAGAGTTTTTTGTTGATTGAGAAAGGAACAGATATATATATATATATATATATATATACTTAACGTTATCATACTAGGACTGAATAACCAAGTTGGCAAAATGGTTTATGATGCATTATTAAATGCCTAAGATACTGGGTTTGAATCCACTTAGGTACATTTTTATACTTATTTCGGATTAATTCGGATCTTCTTCAGATATCGGATAACAACGAAACCGATCGAGCATCCGAATCTTAAAGAAACTAAATCTGATCGGGTAAATAAAAATAAATTGATGATTAACTGAAATATTTGACAAAGTTAGAAAAACATTGTAGATGGAATTTCTGTTTTCTAGGTAAACAATCGTGTTAAACTTGTTGACATATAGTTCTATTTCAAATTTGTCGTTAAATCATTACTACTTTATAACAATTTCTTTCTCACAAATTGTGGAGAGTAGATTATCACGTGCAATCGATTAGTGATATATACAAATAATTTTATCCTTAGCAAATTTCACTTTTTTCTTCTGCTCTTCAACCATCTTTTGTCTATCGTCTTCACAATATTCCTCATCCCTAACTTTATTATTGGTGATGGCTTCAGAGATGTCCTTAACCATATCAACAGTAACACCTTCCACGCATGAAACAACCCGAACCCTTTTGTTTTATTAATAATAATATAAATACAATAGTTAATCATCCTATATTACTTAATTAAACCAACCCAAACCACGACACGTCATTAAACCAGTAATAACCATCAAATACAGCGGAAACATACCAATAATACAAAACTAGTACATCATCAATACAATAACATTCCTAACCATTCTATCCAGCAACCTAGCATAACTCTAACTATGATTCCAACATAAATAATATAGCCAACAACACATAAACGAGACCCTAGATCATCCTCTTCCTCATTGCCATGATTCTACTTCTCATACCTGCACACCACAAACAACAATTGAGATGCGTAAGTATTATCACAAATACTTAGTGAGGCAATCCTCCCATCTACTAGGCTATGCACACAAACAACTGACATTTTGTTGTTAAGGCAACATATAAAACACAAACAACACATCAAACCAGGAAAACAAGTCTCAGATAAGACTTGCATCGACCGACACTAGGTCGGTATCGATTGATGCAGACACAACACGGTATCGACCGATGTTAGGTCGGTATCGGTCGATGCTGTCTTCGCAGACGCGAACTGCACGAATCCGAATGACGCAACTCCGTTTCAAATCGCCTCCAATCCGTCCCAAACTCTCCCTAATGCCTCAGGAGCCTATGGAAATACGAAACCAACCAACCCAATCAAGCAAAGTACCAAAAACAACAAAAAACAACCAAAACAAGAGAGATTTCAGGCTTAGATCAGCCATGATCAAGCACTCACCTCTTTTGCAGGAAGATTTGATTAAGAAACAGTAGGAACGACACCTCAAGAAGCTTCTCCTTCGTTCCCAGCAACAACTCTCTCTTCCTTAGCCCCATATCTCACCAAAACCACCAAGAACAAGCCAAAAACTCTCAAGAACAATCACAATCCCTTTCTCTCCTTTTGCTTTCCTTTTCCTCACACAACGGCAACCAAAACCCTCAAACCCTCGACTTGGGTCGCTTCCTCTCTTATATACCCGGTTTAAGCAAACCAAATAAACCAAACCAAACCAAAATTGTGAAATAAAACAATCTGGTCGAACCAGAAATTGCTAGTGTTGATCGATACACCACTGGTGTCGATTGATACCCCCTCCAAAAATAAAATTTTGGGTCGCGGATGTTACAATTCTCCTCTACCAATATGGATTCGTCCTCGAATCCCACAACAACGTCCCTCCACCAAGGACCTTCGTGCAACCGTCACCATGGCCCGCACATTCTCCGCCCAGACTGAACACCGTCAGCCAAAGTTCTTCGTGCAACTATCGCAACAGCCTGCACATCCACGTGTCCAAACGGTCCACACAACCCTGACCGCACTAGTCGGCACAACATAAGAACTCAAGATCAAACCCGACCTTTGAGGCCTACATCCAGTCACTATGCTTATACCCACGTTCTCGACATTGTTTTCTCTCTCACTCAAATATTCTTGGGTCGCAACCCTCGAACTGCACCACCTGAACTCTCAGACCATCGTCCCCGTGCCATACCGTCTCACTCTCGGGTCGTCATTCTCGAGATCTCGGTACCAGGGGAACTAATCATCCCCTAGGAGAACTAATCATCTCCTCTGTCGCTCTAAGGGTCGCAACCCGTCAAGCCCGTGGTGCATCAGGGGAACTAATCATCCCCTCAGGAGAACTAATCATCTCCTCTGGATAACTAATCATCTCCCCAGGAGAACTAATCATCTCCTCATGAGAAAACAAGTCCTAACGTCTATAAGCATCTTCCGACAAGAACTACCTCCTGTGGTTCACGAAAAACATCTCAATGTCCTACCAACCACCATATTACCCCACCGGAATATCATCACCATCATGACACCTCTTCAGGCCAATTCTAAAACATCTCAACCATTTGGATGTCTTCACACACCCTTCCCAACAATAGATAAATTCTAACTATTCATATAACTTCATGTTTGCAACCTAAGTTCTAACTATTCATAGAACTTCCTGTTTGCAAACACACTCTCCAAAAATAGGCAATCTTTAACTATTCATAAAACTTCCCATTTTAGAACCCACATATCCTCATGACACCGTGACATCACCAATAAAAAATTCTTGAGAACTGATCATCTCATCTGTGTCCACTCTTCAGATCTTCCATTAAACATTCCCGCCACTCCGGCATTTCACATCCCCTTTCCAAAAATAGACAAGTCCTAACTATTTATAGAACTTTCAATTTTTAGAAACTTCTCATTTTTGGAACTTTCATTTATGGAACTCTTTATTTATGGAAACTTTCCTTTTTAAGAAATGCATAAACATTCAACCATTACGCATAAAAATTGCATAAGAACTAATCATCTTATTAAATTCTGAAATGCAACCAACGTTAACAATTCCAAAATGCAAAAACTTAACAAAACAACAAGACGAAAAGATTCTAAACTCCGAGATTGGTGCCCGGCCCTTCCTTCGGCTGCACCCCTCCCACTGTCAACTGCTATAACTTAGAACACTGAGGCCTGATATGCCCCATCTCCTTGCAGTGAAAGCACACTCGAATGTTCCTAGCGTCCCGCTCCTCTTGGGACAGCTTACCAACCTGTGATTCGTGCTTCCGCACCCATAGCATCCCTAACCGCCTTGGTTTGTAACCGATGTGTCTTCCCGCTTCCTCTTATGCCTTTGCTCCGACTTGTTACCCTTGCTCGGAATGCTCTGCTCCAAAGTCTCCTCTGTCTGTACCGCCGGACTAATCGTCACTGCGTGTGCCCAGATATCTTCCTCAATCTTTGTTAGTGATGATTATATATATATATGTATTTTTTGTAATTCTCTTGAATTACTAATTTATAAAATATTATATATTTTTCAAATAATATAGGTGCGTCAAATATCAAGGCAAAATATTATTTGGAAGAGAACACTCGTTCTTTCAGTTCAGCAACAAGCCCTCAAATTAATTTAAAAATAGATGAACTTCCGCTAGATGAACATCTTGGAGTTTTGGCTTCTAAAAGCTTAATTGGTTTTTGTAAATAATGTGCACATCATTGTTTGAGAAGAAAACGTATTCTTGGTGAATGTCGAAGTTTTATTTGTCATTGCTCTATTCAAGAAATTGGTGTTGAAATGTAAGTTTTTACCAAATACTTATATATAAAATAAAGAAAAAGTAAAACTTTTGGTTAATGTTATCTCTTCTTATTAATTTTATACTATATACAATTTTAAGAAATCAAGTGTTATATCATTTTTTTATAAGTAGCCCTGGGCATTCGAGTATCTGATCGGATTCGAGTTCAGATGTTTGGATTTTCGGATTTTTGTGTGTAGAGATATAAAACCCTTATCCGGTATTTTATAATATCGGGTCGAGTTCGGATCGGGTGACTTCGGGTTCTTGTAATTTTGGGTATACCTGAATTCATAATTTTTTTTCTGTCGGTGAAAAAAAAAAACTAGCTTCTACCTCCCTCCTCTTCGTCTCCCTCTTCTTCATCTCTCTCTTCTTGAGCCAAAAACCCTAGATTTGTTCATCAATGGCCACCACTTCAAAAACCAAATCCTTCAAATCCCCTACTAAATCTAACAACATCAATAGAAAATAATATGATATAATTTATATTTATCTCTGCTTCCAACTTCACTCACTCCTCAAATTCCACAAACTATCAATCTTTTTTTGTAGATTTGATTGTCATGTGTAACGCCCGTGTCCTAAAGAATATGAAATATGGAAGTTTATATCGAGAATTGGAGTGAATTCAGTTTAATTTGCGGTTGGTTTACTGAGCTGGTCGATTTATTAATTAAATAAAAGGATAGTTTAATTAATTCTGGTTTAAATAAATCTTAGTTTAATCTAATTAAATCATGGTTTATTATAATTAAACCAAAAACTCTTTTTGTTAATTATTGTCGTGAATAAATGAAACAAAACAAAGAGAAGAAGTGCTCATTGACGTGTGAGAAGAGGAGAAGGGAGAGTAAACTTGATTTTTGGTGTTCAAAGCAAAAGGAACAGAATCGTTAGGTTTTGGGACAAGGAGGATCCGACTGCTCAAATAGTTTCGAACGGTATTTATTTTTGGCAGGGTTGTAGCTAAGATATTTTCGTGCACTCTCATTTTTATAGAAGTGAATTTGAGTTAATATTCTAGGAGATATCAGCAGTTTCGTGGGGGCATTTCTTCTCAGTCGCGGATTGAGACCAGCGGGTGTTTCGAGATCGATTGCGATTTCATCTGAGATCTGATCGTTCTGACATTTCGTGGGAAGCTTTGTGACGTCTAGGGATAGCTTTTCACCGGATGGATTTGATAGTTAACGGTTAGTTTTTATTTTAGTGTTTCTTCTTTGTGACTGTTCTTTTCTAATGTTTGTGTCCTGTTTTGCTATAAGTCGTTTTTGGTTGTGTGGCTTGTTGTAGGGTGTTGATGGGCTGTTTCAGACGTTAGGAGAGTCTCAACTGGTTTTATTCGTTGCTATAATCAGTTTGATAAGGTGAGTGTTGATGTTCATATATTTTACCCTGTTTTCCCTTAGTATATTCACATCTTTTGCATCTTTTGCTATCCATTTTCACCATTATTGCATAGCTTTAGGACTAATCATGCATTAGAGTTTAGTTGCATTGCATTTGCATCTTTTCATGCATAAACAGGTGATTTTGAAGCTTAAGGAGCATGGAAGCAATGCTGAGGAAGAAGTGAAACAATCAGGAAGGGAAAGCAAGAGAGTTGAGGCTGAAATAACAAGGTCCGGAGTCCAACTCGACCGCACACTCGACCAGACACTCGACCGTGTGCTGAGGAGGACTCGACCGAGTGGAGAATGCACGAGAGAAGCCAGCTCGACCTGCCACTCGACCGAGCACAGGTCGAGTTGACCGAGCCGTTGACTATTTTGTCTTTTAGCATTTTTAGGGCTTCCACTCCCCTCCTATATAAAGCCTTGTACCTGCAGCCACAAAAGGAGTCAGCTTTTTAGATATTCTCTAAATCTAGTATTTACCCTTTTTGAGATTTATTCTTTTTGCTTTTTATTTTCCTAGATCTTGTACTTGAAAAAGACTAAATTCTTCAATATTGTTAGTTTAATAACTTTCTTAATATTGAGAATTCAAGTTTCATTTCTTTTTCAATATTGTAGATCTTTGTTTCATCTTTCTAATGATGCAAGTTTCAATCTTTTCTGGGTTTATGATTTTGATGTTCATCATGTGTTCTTGTGAGTAGTAGCTTAGGATCTTGAGGATGGGTTAGGCTGGGCTGTGAATGAGGTTTGTTTGGCTTGATCAAGCTTGATTGTTGTAGATCTCTTCTAGGGTAGATGTTCTTAATGCTGATCCTATATCTGAGAGGGTAGGATCTGATTTCAAGCATCTTAGCATCACACCAATGTTTAAGAGGCATAGATAAGGCTAGATCTAGAGCTTACCATCTTGCTTGCTAAGAGATTAGAGGTTTTGTTTGGTATGAGACATATTTCTTACTGCCTGCTTGTGTAGATTCTTTACTATGTGAGAGCAAGTCTAGAAATGCATAGGTTTGATTGTTTCTTGACCATGAGAGTGGGAGAAGCTTGTCTTAGATACATATGTCTAGAGATTAGCTCATGTTGTTTGAGATTTGTTGATCAAGTTAGATAGCCTCAATCATTAGTCCAGCCCATGAATCCCTCCTCAAGTCCTTCCTTGTTTATTGATTTTACAGTTTTAATCATGTTGCTTGATTGTAGTTTGATTCGTCTTTGCATTACTCTGTTTTTATTGCATTGCTCTGTTTCTGCGTTTAGTCTAGCTCGACCACTCACTCGACCTACACTCGGTCGAGTGCTGGCTCGAGTTCATCCCCAGAACTCTTGTTTATGCTTTGTGACTGTCTTGTTTCATTCTATTTGCATTTCTGTTGCATTTACTTAGCATCTTGTTCATTACTTGTCTTGCATTAGTTCTTTAGCATAGTTTCTATTTCTGTTGGTTGCATCATTACTGTCTTAATCATCCTGTTTCATTTGCATTTAGTTCTTAGTTCATTTAGTTTACCTTCTGCACTTTACATTTTCATCATAGGATTGTTAGTGACAAACATCCTTTACATATGGCTTAAATTAGATCTTTATGCATATCTTAACTGTTCACAAACACTCAAATTGGATTGACACCTCTTATGCTGCAACTGCATAAGGGGAATTGAAACACCTTACCATCCATCCATTCATTGCATACATTCATCATCATTCATCCATCTTTCACCTCATCATACAAAATATTTAGTTTCAATTTGGCGCTGTTGCCTATTTGAGTGTGTTTTTGTGACAATTAGGATCCATAAAAGTCTAAGATTAAGTTCGTTTATCCACTTGTTCACTACTGATCTCATTTCTTCTCCTGCTTGTCTGTGCTTGAGTTTCAGGTACCAGCTCGACCACCAACTCGACCACCACTCGACCGAGTGTGTGCTCGAGCACTTGATCGAGTCAGAAGCCGGATACAAATAGACATCAGCTCCCAGTCGACTCGACCACCCACTCGAGCCTGTACTCGACCGAGTGCCAGTTCGAGTCAGTCATCATGTTTCACAACAGTATGTTCCATTCTGTACCATGGCAACATCAACCAGGATTCCAGGCTCAATGGTGTCACCCTCCAGTGTTTCAAACTTCACAAGCCCAAGAACCTGACTTAAGAGCTATGATGCAGCAACTTTTACTTGGGCAAGCAACTGGGCAGATTGAGGTAGCAAAGCAGTTTGCTGAGCTGAACCAAACGTTGAATTCCTATTCTAATGACCTAAAATCCAAGGTCAAGTACATGGAGAGCTCCATTGATTCTACTTCATCTCCTACGCCAAACCAACTTCTTGAAGAACCTATTCCACACCCAAGGGAGTTTACAGCTAAAGCTCTTAATCTCTATGAGGATGCTGTCACTGAGGACAGTGAGATTCAAGGTGGGGAGGATTGGTCATTTATTGAAGCCCAGGGTGAAGCTTGTGCACAGCAGACTGAATCCGTCAAAGCACTCGACCAAGTGCTCGAGCGTGCACTCGACCGAGTGCAGGATCGAGTGGTCGATCGAGCTGAGGACACAGAAGTTGTTAAGCCTGCTAAGTACATTCCTCCTGCTTACAAACCACCTCTACCATTCCCAGGACGTTTCAAGGCACAGAAGCTGAAAGAACTCAGGGAAATTATTGAGAAAAGGAAAGAGTTGGCTTTGCAACAAGAGAAGGAGTTAGCTTTACAAAATCAAGAAGTCATTGAGAAGGAAGAAGTGATGGCTTTGAAGGAAGAGGTTGTGATTGAAAGAAAGGAAGTGATGGCTATTCAACAGGAGGTTGTCATTGAGAAGAAAGAGGAAGTCATTGAGGAGAAGGAGGAAGATAGAGGACCTCCTTTGGAAAAATATGCTCACCATCCTGCACTCAAGGACATGCTTCTTGAATTATCCAAGCAGAAGGCTCAAAACCAAGACATGAAAGATTTGAAAGAGATTGGGAAAGCTGTTATCCCAACCAAGCTTAAGGATCCAGGCTCATTCAACCTGCCTTGCTCCATCAGCTACATGCACTTCAACAAGTGCCTATGTGATTTAGGAGCTTCAGTGAGCCTAATGCCATACTCAGTGGCTGAGAAGTTGGGATATGAATATTTTAAGCCTTGCAATCTCTATATTGGCCTAGCGGATGGATCAAAGAGGGATGTGCTTGGAGTGATTGAAGATTTCCCAGTAAAGATAGGGAAGGCTAGAATCCCAACTGACTTTGTGATCATGAACATGGACCAAGAGCCAGAAGATCCTCTCATCTTGGGAAGACCATTCTTAGCCACAGCTGGAGCTGTAATTGATGTTAAGATGGGAACCATCAACCTTCACCTTGCTAAAGACTTCACTATGAAGTTTGACATCAAGAATACTACTCATCAGCCTACTATTGAAGGTCAGCACTTTATGATAGGGAAAAAGGCTAGTTGTGAAGTTTTTGAGGAAGGAGGGAACCCTAGGATTAAAGGTTCAGCCCAAGCTAAGACTGTCCAAGAACTAAAGGGGTCAGTTCAAGTGCTAGCTGGTTTAGTGAAGGAACTTCAAGTTCAGCTCAACAAGAAGTCTTGGAAGAAGGCAAGACCAAGACTCAAGTTTAAGAAGAAACATGGTTCAAGTGCTAAGGAAGTACTGATCCAGAAGGAACACGGGGTTATCAAGTAGAACCAGGGGGGATTTCATCACCTCCTTGGTCTCCAAATCAAGCTTGAAGAGCTAGAAGAAGTCAAGCTTAGTGACTTTAAACAAGCTCACTAGGGAGGAAGTCCCTAAGGTATCATTGTACATATGCTTTATTTTCCTTGTAGTTTTGATATTTTTGTTTTATGTTTGTGTTGGGCAGGCTGTTTAATGAGAGTGTAGATGGGTTTGGAGAGAATTGGACTTGGAAAATTAGACCCGCAGTCCAGCTCGACCCCCCCACTCGGACATGCACTCGACCGAGTCACGGTCGATCGCCATCGTCGAGCTGCCCCAATCCCCCTCTCCAAGTCACCAACAAGACCCCAGCTACACCTTTGATAGCATGCAGGAGGATGTGGATAGTTTCTTCTCCAATCCTTGAGGTAACACTATCACCTTTACATTGTAAATACTATTGCATTTCATATTGTGTGTTTTGTTTTAAGTCTTGAATCCTCAAACAAATTTCTTTCACACAAGGGACTGTGTGATTTAAGTTTGGGGGAGGGTTTGAGATAGCATTTGACATTGTGTTTTGTTTTCTTATTTCAAATTTTTAGCATCATCATGTTAGTATTTGCATAGCATCTAAGGCATAGAAAAACCCTAAAAATTTGAAATTTTTTGCAAAAATCTTTAAAAAAAAAAAAAAGAGTGTTCATGTAGTTTGCTTTGCATATTTAAGTATTTTGTTTATCATATAGGACTGCTTGCATTAGGGATCTATGATGAGTATTTCCTTGTTAGCTTGCTCATTCACTAGACTAGGATCAATGCCCAAGTTAATAGTACTTTGATGCTAGTTGAGTGGTTAGAAGCATAAGATTGAACCAAGCATTGAATTCCTGCATTGCATTTGGTCTAAATTGAAGCATGTTGTGATTTGATGCCATTTCCTATCTATAAGAACCTAATATTGACTTTCAATTATCAATGTATGCATTGCTTTAAACTCATGGGTACCATATACATATTTGGATCATCTTTCTCCTTTTTACCACTCTTGTTGATCCAAGTAGCTGATTTCCTCATTAAGAATCAGTTTCCCCTACCCTTAACCAACCCTTCTTTCAAGCCATGTTTATTCTTGAGTGTGTGTGGCCTATTTTTAGGATTGAGCTTGGTAGAAAGTGTTAGGTTTGAACTGACAAGAGTAAAGCCTTGTGTAGTTCTAGTTTGCACTTTTCAAACTAGATAGGACTAGGTGGTTCACTTGTTGGGTTTGGGACTTGGAAGTTAAAGAAAGAAAAGAAAAAAAAAAAAAGAGAGAGAGGAAGAGAAAAAGGGTAGAGTCTTTAAAAGGAGAGTGTGATTAACTGAAAGCTTAAGTCTAGTGAAAGGATGGGAAATAAAAATTTGTTGAAGATGGTTCTAGTTAAAGAAAAGAAAAGAAAGAAAAGAAAAGTCTAGCAAAAAGCTTGTATGTCTTAAGAATAAGAAGAAAATAGAACCATAGCAAATAAGTAAGAATCCCCCATCCCACTAGAAAGATCAAATAAGAAACCTCTCCTAAGACTTGAAAACCAAAAGAGAAAAGGGTGAAAGAGAAAAGAAGAAGTTAAAGGGTAGCACTAGGATCATTTGGGTTTAGATTGCTAGGATAAACACTTTGGGTACCTTTTGGTAGACAAGGTTTTATTCTTGTATATGTCTAGGTGTTCTTACCTTTAGCATTCTTCTAAAGCTCAATCCATTTTTTATGAGAGAACCTTGATATTGATAAGCCCCACTCTAAAAAGAGACCATCATTGTCTCAAAGCCTTTACCTCCAAGCCAAATGAGTTTAAGCATTGCATAGAATTGATTCATGTTCTTGATTAATGAATGTTAAAGGAAATGGTTGATTTGAATGCATGTGGATATCTAAGGCTCAAATCAGTAAAGGTTGTGATATGCTTGTCTAAAGTTTTTAAGTACAGCTCATTCAACTTGCATCATAGTACTAGTAACTTGGACATTGATTCTAGATGGTCTATTTGCAAGCTTTAGGAGCTGAGATCCCACTTTCAAACCTCACTTACCTTCTTATGTCTTGCTTATTTGCTTGAGGGCAAGCAAAGACTAAGTTTGGGGGTGTTGATGTTCATATATTTTACCTTGTTTTCCCTTAGTATATTCACATCTTTTGCATCTTTTGCTATCCATTTTCACCATTATTGCATAGCTTTAGGACTAATCATGCATTAGAGTTTAGTTGCATTGCATTTGCATCTTTTCATGCATAAACAGGTGATTTTGAAGCTTAAGGAGCATGGAAGCAATGCTGAGGAAGAAGTGAAGCAATCAGGAAGGGAAAGCAAGAGAGTTGAGGCTGAAATAACAAGGTCCGGAGTCCAACTCGACCGCACACTCGACCAGACACTCGACCGTGTGCTGAGGAGGACTCGACCGAGTGGAGAATGCACGAGAGAAGCCAGCTCGACCTGCCACTCGACCGAGCACAGGTCGAGTTGACCGAGCCGTTGACTATTTTGTCTTTTAGCATTTTTAGGGCTTCCACTCCCCTCCTATATAAAGCCTTGTACCTGCAGCCACAAAAGGAGTCAGCTTTTTAGATATTCTCTAAACCTAGTATTTACCCTTTTTGGGATTTATTCTTTTGCTTTTTATTTTCCTAGATCTTGTACTTGAAAAAGACTAAATTCTTCAATATTGTTAGTTTAATAACTTTCTTAATATTGAGAATTTAAGTTTCATTTCTTTTTCAATATTGTAGATCTTTGTTTTATCTTTCTAATGATGCAAGTTTCAATCTTTTCTGGGTTTATGATTTTGATGTTCATCATGTGTTCTTGTGAGTAGTAGCTTAGGATCTTGAGGATGGGTTAGGCTGGGCTGTGAATGAGGTTTGTTTGGCTTGATCAAGCTTGATTGTTGTAGATCTCTTCTAGGGTAGATGTTCTTAATGCTGATCCTATATCTGAGAGGGTAGGATCTGATTTCAAGCATCTTAGCATCACACCAATGTTTAAGAGGCATAGATAAGGCTAGATCTAGAACTTACCATCTTGCTTGCTAAGAGATTAGAGGTTTTGTTTGGTATGAGACATATTTCTTACTGCCTGCTTGTGTAGATTCTTTACTATGTGAGAGCAAGTCTAGAAATGCATAGGTTTGATTGTTTCTTGACCATGAGAGTGGGAGAAGCTTGTCTTAGATACATATGTCTAGAGATTAGCTCATGTTGTTTGAGATTTGTTGATCAAGTTAGATAGCCTCAATCATTAGTCCAGCCCATGAATCCCTCCTCAAGTCCTTCCTTGTTTATTGATTTTACAGTTTTAATCATGTTGCTTGATTGTAGTTTGATTCGTCTTTGCATTACTCTGTTTTTATTGCATTGCTCTGTTTCTGCGTTTAGTCTAGCTCGACCACTCACTCGACCTACACTCGGTCGAGTGCTGGCTCGAGTTCATCCCCAGAACTCTTGTTTATGCTTTGTGACTGTCTTGTTTCATTCTATTTGCATTTCTGTTGCATTTACTTAGCATCTTGTTTATTACTTCTCTTGCATTAGTTCTTTAGCATAGTTTCTATTTCTGTTGGTTGCATCATTACTGTCTTAATCATCCTGTTTCATTTGCATTTAGTTCTTAGTTCATTTAGTTTACCTTCTGCACTTTACATTTTCATCATAGGATTGTTAGTGACAAACATCCTTTACATCTGGCTTAAATTAGATCTTTATGCATATCTTAACTGTTCACAAACACTCAAATTGGATTGACATCTCTTATACTGCAACTGCATAAGGGGAATTGAAACACCTTACCATCCATCCATTCATTGCATACATTCATCATCATTCATCCATCTTTCACCTCATCATACAAAATATTTAGTTTCAAGTGCGTGACAATGAGCTTATCTAAGCGATTGTGTTGTATAACTTGTTTTGTGTGAAGCTGTGTAGGTGTGATGAATGTGTTATTGGATGTTCTGTTCAATGGCTGGTTTGTTATTTTTATTTGTGGTTGTACTCTTGATTTGCTTGTGTGTATAGCTCGTAGATGGGAGGATCGTCTCACTGGGTATTTCTGGTAATACTTATGCATCTCATTGTGTTTGTGGTGTAGGTAATGTGTAGCGTGGAATCATGGCGTTGAGGAGGAGGATGATATAGGTTTTCGTTTGTGTGTTGTTAGTTATATTGTTTATGTTGGAACCTTGGATAGTGTTATGCTAGTTCGATGGATAGGATGGTTAGGAGTGTTATTGTATTGATGTGTATTGGTTTTGTATTATTGGTATGTTTCCGCTGTGCTTAATGGTTATTGCTGGTTTAGTGATGAGTTGTGGTTTGGGCTGGTTAATTAAGTAGTATGGGATGCTTAATTATGTATTGTGTCTATTATATATATAAAAAAAACGAGTCGGGTTGTTTCAATTTGGTATCAGAACAATTACGGTTCTAGGATGGTTCAGAGAGGTTTAAGAATTTAATTGGTGGAATTATTTTCCTGTTGCTTGATGGATGATGTTGTGTGATGACTTCGATTATGAGTAGTTAGTCAATTTGTGTGAGTATGGAGTCCTAGTATCATCCTCCTCGAGCCTTCAATGAGATTATACGGTATGATGTGTATGTTGTGTGCGTTTTTGAAAGTTTGTGTTTAGCTTTCTGTTCTGGGTAGTGCAGATGGTTGAGGGTGGAGCTGTTGCTGGTCATGGACACAGACGTGGTCGGGGATGCGGTCGTGGTCGTGGTAGAGGCAGAGTTCCAGCAGTGAGTGAGTCGGTTGAGCAGAGTGTGACAGCTGAGGGTGTTGGCGAGTCGCATGACTTCTAGGAGGGGTCCATGAGTGTTGCTGGTCATGAATGCGGACGTGGTCGGGGACGCGGTCATGGTCGTGGTAGGGGCAGAGTTCCAGCAGTGAGTTAGTCGGTTGAGCAGAGTGTGATAGCTTAGGGTGTCGGCGAGTCGCAGCTGGTACTGATAGGAGGGGTCCATGAGTGTTGCTGGTAGTGGACGCGGACGTGGTCGGGGACGCGGTCGTTGTCGTGATAGGGGCAGAGTTCCAGCAGTGAGTGAGTCGGTTGAGCAGAGTGTGACAGCTGAGGATGTAGGCGAGTCGCAGCTGGTACTGATAGGACCGTAGGCGCTGAGGGTGTTGGTGCGGGCGGTGTCGGTGCTCGAGTGGCTGGTGGTGCTACAGTTCCAGGTGTGGGAATCCCAGCAGGTGGAGCCCCTGTAGGAGGTGTGGACCTTGCGGGCTTCTTGACACAACTGTTAGAGTGGATACCGGGGTGGGTCCGACTCAGGCTCAGGTAGTGCCACCAGTGGTGCCAGAGAGCAGCAGCCAATGGTGGCGTAGGAGCAGCAGTCATTGGCTGTGGATGTGAGAGCTCATGCTTGTTGTTTTTCTATGCTGAGGGAGATGCATAATTTTGATACTGCGCTATTTTTAGGTGGTATAGATACTACTGCTTCAGATGCGTGGAGGACGAGTGTGGAACGTAACTTCCATACTCTGAGATGTCTTGAGGAGTTTTGGGGGGACACAGGGGTCCACAATTCTATTGCTGATGCTCAGGTGTGGTGGAGATCAGTGTCTGCTAGGAGAGTGCAGAGGGAGATGACTTGGGGTGACTTTGTGGAGGAGATCAACCGCCAGTATTTTCGAGAGAGACGTTAGTTCGATTGGAGGTGCAGTTTCTTCAGCTATCTCAGGGGACTCGGTCAGTGCGGGAGCTGGACTTAGAGTTCAGTCGACTGCTGTCTTATAAGGGTCGGGCGATGGAGTCCAAGGTGGCTCAGATCAGGAGGTCCATGGGGGTGCTTCGTGAGGAGTTGAGGGTCTCTTGCAAAGGGAGGAGTTACGCTACGAGGGCGGAGCTGGTGGAGACCGCAGTTGAGATAGAGGATGACTTGAGATCACAGGTAGTGGTGGTCAGTCAAGCGGTTCAGACAGAGGAGACTTTGGAGTAGAACAATGCGAGCAAGGGTAACAAGTCGGAGCAAAGGCATAAGAGTAAGTGGAAGACACGTCAAGTATGCAGCAAGGTGGACGAGGGTGGCAGAGGAGATGGGAGTTCTCCTGGTACTGAGATCTCGAGGGTGACGAACCGAGGGTGAGACAGTATGGCTCGAAGACGGGGTCTGAGAGTGTAATCGGTATGGCTTGAAGATTGCAACCTAAAAGCAGATGAGTTGGTGGCAAAAGTGTCAACGACGTGGGAATAAGCATTGTGACCAGATGTGGTTTTAGGAGATTGATAGGGGTTCAATCTTAGGTTTATGGTTGAGATCGGATGCGGATATCGAGGGTTATGGGGGAACAATCTTGGGGTTTCTGTGTGTTGACCGAGAGGGTCAGGTGCATGCTGGTTGGGGGGACCAGAATTATGATGATTGGGAGAGTATGGTTTGGATTGACCAGTGGGGTCATGATTTTGATAACCGGTGGGGGGTCAGGATTGTGTGGACCGTTGAGTATCGTGGATGTGTGGGCTGTTGCGACAGTTGCACAGAAAATTTTGGCTGAAAGTATTCAATCCTGTCGGAGGATGTGCGGGTCGTGGTGACGGTTGCACGGAGGTCCTTGGCGGATGGACAATGTTGTGGGATTCGAGGACGAATCCTTATTGGTGGGGGATAATTATAATGCCCGTGTCCCAAAAAATATGAAATATGGAAGTTTATATCGAGAGTTGGAGTGAAGTCGGTTTAATTTTGCGGTTGGTTTACTAAGCTGGTGGATTTATAAATTAAATTAAAGGATGGTTTAATTGATTCTGGTTTAAATAAATCTTGGTTTAATCTAATTAAATCATGATTTATTATAATTAAACCAAAAACCCTTTTTGTTAATAAGAGGACGCCTCCTTCCTGTTATTGTCGTGAATGACTAAAAGAAAACAAAGAGAAGAATTGCTCATTGACGTGTGAGAAGAGGAGAAGGGAGAGTAAACTTGATTTTTGGTGTTCAAAGCAAAAGGAACATAATCATCTGGGTTTGGGAGAAGGAGGATCCGACTGCTCAAATAGTTTCGAAAGGTATTTATTTTTGGCAGGGTTGTAGCTAAGAGATTTTCGTACACTCTCCTTTTTACAGAAGTGAATTTGAGTTAATATTCTAGGACATATCAGCAGTTTTGTGGGGCATTTCTTCTCAGTCATGGATTGAGACCAGCGGGTGTTTCGGGATCGATTGCGGTTTCATCTGAGATCTGATCGTGCTGACATTTTGTGGGAAGGTTTGTGACGTCTAGGGATAGCTTTTCACCGGATGGATTTGATAGTTAACAGTTGGTTTTTATTTTAGTGTTTCTTCTTTGTGACTGTTCTTTTCTGATGTTTCTCTCCTGTTTTGCTATAAGTCGTTTTTGGTTTTGTGGCTTGTTGTAAGGCGTTGCTGGGCTGTTTCAGAAGTTAGGAGTGTCTCAACTGGTTGTATTCTTTGCTATAATCAATTTGATAAGGTGAGTGCCTGACCATGATCTTATCTAGCCCTCAGCATTCGGATTTTCGGATCGGATCGGATTTCGGATTTTTCGGATTGGGATGTATAAAATCCGTTTAGAATCCGACTGTTTTTCGGATCGGATCGGTTCGGATTCGTTCGGATTCGGATCTGTTTTTAATTTTTTAAAAAAATCCGAACTCAAACCGAACCTTATATATGTTACTCGGAAATTATAATCATAAAAAGTTGATAGCTCAGATGGTTTAGTACGTGATCCATATGCCTAGCATCTCAGGTTCGAATCCCCCCTCCAGCGTTTACGATTTAAATTTTAATAGTTAATGGGCTCAGTCCGAAAATAGGCCCAAAAATAATATTAATCTTTAAACCCAAACGTATAAAAATTAATTGTAAAATTGGTTTATCGGATAACCGATCGGATTTCGGTTCGGATCGGTTTAAAACCGAAATCCGAACCGCAATCAATATAAAAACCGATCGGATTTATCAGAGAAACCGAAACCGATCCAAATCGAATTTTTCGGATCGGTTCGGTTCAGTTTGTTCGGTTTCGGATTATATGCCCATGGCTAATCTTATCTAAGCGATTGGGCTGTATAACTTGTTTTGTGTGAAGTTGTGTAGGTGTGATGAATGTGTTATTGGATGTTCTGTTCAATGGCTGGTTTCTTATTTTTTATTTATGGTTGTACTCTTGATTTGCTTGTGTGTATAGCTCGTAGATGGGAGGAACGACTCACTGGGTATTTCTAGTAATACTCACGCATCTCATTGTGTTTGTGGTGCAGGCAATCTGTAGCGTGGAATCATGGCGATGAGAAGGAGGATGATATAGGGTCTCGTTTGTGTGTTGTTGGTTATATTGTTTTGTTGAAACCTTGGATAGTGTTATGCTATTTTGATGGATAGGATGGTTAGGAGTGTTATTGTATTGATGTGTATTGGTTTTGTATTATTGGTATGTTTCCGCTGTGCTTAATGGTTATTGCTGGTTTAATGATGAGTTGTGGTTTGGGTTGGTTAATTAAATAGTATGAGATGCTTAATTATGTATTGTATTTATTATATAAAAAAATAAATGGGTCGAGTTGTTTCATCATGTTTCTCTTAAAATTGATCTGGGTAATGAAAATAAACAAAATGATTATGAACTTTAGAGTTTTTTTGTTGATTGAGAAAGGACAAGATAAATCAATATATATATATATATATATATATATATTTAACGTTATTATACTAAGACAGAATAACTAAGTTGACAAAATGGTTTATGACGCACTAATAAATGCCTAAGATACCGGGTTTGAATCCACTTAGATACATTTTTGTATTTATTTCGGATTAATTCGGATTTTCTTCGGATATCAAATAATACCAGAACCCGATCGGGCATCAATCTCAAAGAAACTAAATCTGATCGGGTAAATAAGAATAAATTGAAGATTAACTGAAATATTTTGACAAAGTTAGAAAAACATTGTAGATGGAATTTCTGTTTTCTAGGTAAACAATCGTGTTAAACTTGTTGACATATAGCTCTATATCAAATTTGTCGTTTAATCATTACTACTTCATATCAATTCCTTTCTCACAAATTGTGGAGAGTAGATTATCATGTGCAGTCGATTAGTGATATATACAAATAATTATGCACCATATTGTTAATTTAACGGCCTAAGTAAGTAATCCATTTTTTACAAGTAAGCAGAAGTATGTAAATGAAGTGAAATTTTCACTGTTGAAGCAGTTTTGGAACGAAGTTAGTTAAGAAATTGATTTCATCCTTAGAAAAATTCACTTTTTTCTTCTGCTCTCCAACCAACTTTTGTCTATCGTCATCACAATCTTCCTCATTCCTAACTTTAATATTGGTGATGGCTTCAGAGATGTCCTTAACCATATCAACAATGACACCCTCCATGTCCATAAGATATTGCAAGTAAATCACCTCTACAACATTGCTGAAAATATTAAAAGATGTTCGATTCGGATGTTTAGATTTTCGGATTTTTGTGTGTAGAGATATAAAACCCTTATCCGGTATTTTATAATATCGGGTCGAGTTCGGATCGGGTGACTTTAGGTTCTTGTAATTTTGGGTATACCTGAATTCATAATTTTTTATTTCTGTCGGTGAAAAAAAACTAGCTTCTACCTCCCACCTCTTTGTCTCCCTCTTCTTCATCTCTCTCTTCTTGAGCCAAAAACCCTAGATTTGTTCATCAATGGCCACCACTTCAAAAACCAAATCCTTCAAATCCCTTACTAAATCTAACAACATCAATAAAAAATAATATGGTATAATTTATATTTATCTCTGCTTCCAACTTCACTGACTCCTTAAATCCCACAAACTATCACTATTTTTTTTTTGTAGATTTGATTGTCATGTGTGACACCCTGGTGTCCTAAAAAATATGAAATATGGAAGTTTATATCGAGAATTGGATTAAGTCAGTTTAATTTGTGGTTGGTTTACTAAGCTGGTCGATTTTTAATTAAATCAAAGGATAGTTTAATTAATCCTCGATTAAATAAATCTGGGTTTAATCTAATTAAATCATAGTTTATTATAATTAAACCAAAAATCCTTTTTGTTAATTATTGTCGTGAATAAATGAAAGAAAACAAAGAGAAGAAGTGCTCATTGACATGTGAGAAGAGGAGAAGGGAAAGTAAACTTGATTATTGGTGTTCAAAGCAAAAGGAACAGAATCGTCAGGTTTTGGGAGAAGGAGGATCCGACTGCTCAAATAGTTTCGAACAGTATTTATTTTTGGCAGGGTTGTAGCTAAGATATGTTTGTACACTCTCCTTTTTACAGAAGTGAATTTGAGTTAATATTTTAGGAGATATCGGCAGTTTTGTGGGGCGTTTCTTCTTAGTCGTGGATTGAGACCAGCGGGTGTTCCGGGATCAATTGCGGTTTCATCTGAGATCTGATCGTGCTGACATTTTGTGGGAAGCTTTGTGACGTCTAGGGATAGCTTTTCACCAGAGGGATTTGATAGTTAACGGTTGGTTTTGATTTTAGGGTTTGTACTTTGTGACTGTTCTTTCTGATGTTTCTGTCCAGTTTTGCTATAAGTCGTTTTTGGTAGTGTGGCTTGTTGTACGGCGTTGATGGCTGTTTCAGACTTTAGGAGAGTCTCAACTGGTTTTATTCGTTGCAATAATCAGTTTGATAAGGTGAGTGCGTGACAATGAGCTTATCTAAGCGATTGGGTTGTATAACTTATTTTGTGTAAAGTTGTGTAGGTGTGATGAATGTGTTATTGGTTGTGGACGCGGACGTGGTCGGGGACGCAGTCGTGGTCCTTGTAGGGGGCAGAGTTCCAGCAGTGAGTGAGTCGGTTGAGCAGAGTGTGACAGCTGAGGGTGTCGGCAAGTCGAAGGACTTCTAGGAGGGGTCCATGAGTGTTGCTGGTCGTGGACGCGGTCGTGGTCGTGGTAGTGGCAAAGTTCCAGCAGTGACTGAGTCGGTTGATCAGAATGTGACACCGAAGGGTGTCGGCGAGTCGCAGATGGTACTGATAGGACCGTAGGCGCTGAGGGGGTCGGTGCGGGCGGTGTCGGTGCTCGAGTGGCTGGTGGTGCTAGGGTTCCGGGTGTGGGAATCCCAGCAGGTGGAGCCCCTGTAGGAGGTGTGGACCTGGCGGGCTTGTTGACACAGCTGTTTTAGCGGATACCAGGAGTGGGTTCGGCTCAGGCTCAGGTAGTGCCACCAGTGGTGGCGGAGGAGCAGCAGCCAATGGTGGCGGAGGAGGAGCAGTCATTGGCTGCGGATGTGAGAGCTCATGTTCGTTATTTGTTTATGCTGAGGGAGATGCATAATCTTGATACTGCGCGGTTTTTAGGTGGTACGGATCCTACTAGTGCAGATGCGTGGAGGACGAGTGTGGAACGTAACTTCCATACTCTGAGATGTGCTGAGGAGTTTTGGGTGGACATAGGGGTCCACAATTTTATTGGTGATGCTCAGGTGTGGTGGAGATCAGTGTCTGCTAGGAGAGTGCAGAGGGAGATGACTTGGGCTGACTTTGTGGAGGAGATCAACCGCAAGTATTTTTCAAGAGAGGCGTTAGACCGAGTGGAGGTGCAGTTTCTTCAGCTATCTCAGGGGACTCGGTCAGTGCGGGAGCTGGACTTAGATTTCAGTCGACTGCTGTCTTATGGGGGTCGGGCGATGGAGTCTGAGGTGGCTCAGATCATGAGGTCCATGAGGGTGCTTCGTGAGGACTTGAGGGTCTACTGCAAAGGGAGGAGTTACGCTACAAGGGCGGAGCTGGTGGAGACCGCAGCTGAGATAGAGGATGACTTGAGGTCACAGGTAGTGGTGGTCAGTCCAGCGGTTCAGACAGAGGAGACTTTGGAGTAGAACAATCCGAGCAAGGGTAACAAGTCGGAGCAAAGGCATAAGAGTAAGTGGGAAGACACGTCATGTATGCAGTAAGGTGGAAGAGGGTGCTTTGAATGTGGAAGCAAGAACCACAGGTTGGCAGACTGTCCCACGAAAGGTGATCCGCAGGAATATCGTCGATCGTGTTACCATTGTGGGGAGGAGGGGCACATCAGGCCTTTCTGTCCTATGTGGAGGCAGATAATGGAGGGTGCGACACAACCGAAGGGAGGACCGGGTGCTTAACCCGGAGTTTAGTTTGGTCTCTGTTTCTTTTTATTTCAGCTATGTATTTTCATTTTGAGTTGTAAATGTTTATTGCACTTGAGGTTTTTAGTAAAAATGGAGTTATTGGTTTTCGGAATTTGAGGATCTTGTGGAAAAGAAAATCGCTCAGGAGTTCTATAAATGGAAGTTGTCATAATTAAAAGTTTCTAAAAATGGAAAGTTCTGTGAATAGTTAGGACTCTATTTTTGGAAAAGGGATGTGAAATGCCGGAGTGGCGGGAATGTTTAGAGGTTGGCCTGCAGAGTGTTCGCAGATGAGATGATCAGTTCTTAAGAAATTTGTTTTGATCGGTGATGTCACGGTATTAAGAGAATATGCGAGTTCTAAAAATAGAAAGTTCTATGAGTAGTAGAACTTGTCTATTTTTGGAAAGGATGTTTGTAATCACCAAAGTGTTTCAGATGATAGGAGTGAGGCCTGGGGGTGGCCATGGTAGTGGTGATATTCTGGGAGAGAATATAGTGTTGGTAAGATATTGAGATGTTCTACGTGGATCACGGGGGTGGTCCCGTTTGGAGAAATGCTTATAGACGTTATGACTATTTGCTATAGGGACGGGGGGTCCTGAACAACTCATGAGGAGATGGGGGTTCTCCTGAGGGGACGGGGTTCCCTAGATACCGATAGCTCGATGGACTGCGGTCCTGAGGGTGGCAGAGGAGATGGGGGTTCTCCTGGTACTGAGATCTTGAGGGTGATGAACCGAGGATGAGACGGTATGGCTTGAAGACATGGTCTGAGAGTGTGATCGGTATGGCTTGAAGGTTGCAACCTAAAAGCAGATGAGTTGGTGGCAAAAGTGTCAACGACGTGGGAATAAGCATTGTGACCGGATGTAGTTTTAGGAGATTGATAGGGGTTCAATCTCAGGTTTATGGTTGAGATCGGATGCGGATATCGGGGTTGATGGGGGTTCAATCTTGGGGTTTCTGTGTGTTGACCGAGAGGGTCAGGTGCATGCTGGTCGACCAGAATTATGATGATTGGGAGAGTATGGTTTGGATTGACCAGTGGGGTCATGATTTTGTTAACCGGTGGGGGGGGTCAGGATTGTGTGGACCGTTGAGTATCATGGATGTGCGGGCTGTTGCGCCAGCTGCACGGAAAACTTTGGCTGACAGTGTTCAATCCTGTCGGAGGATGTGCGGACCGTGGTGACGGTTGCACAGAGGTCCTTGGCGGATGGACAGTGTTGTGGGATTCGAGGACGAATCCTTATTGGTGGAGGAGAATTGTAATGCCCGTGTCCCAAAAAATATGAAATATGGAAGTTTATATCGAGAGTTGGAGTGAAGTCGATTTAATTTGCAGTTGGTTTACTATGCTGGTCAATTTATTAATTAAATCAAAGGATGGTTTAATTAATTCTGGTTTAAATAAATTTTGGTTTAATTTAATTAAATAATGGTTTATTATAATTAAATCATGGTTTATTATAATTAAACCAAAAACCCTTTTTGTTAATAAGTGGACGCCTCCTTCTTGTTATTGTCGTGAATGACTGAAAGAAAACAAAGAGAAGAAGTGCTCATTGATGTGTGAGAAGAGGAGAAGGGAGAGTAAACTTGATTTTTGGTGTTCAAAGCAAAAGGAACATAATCGTTAGGGTTTGGGAGAAGGAGGATCCGACTGCTCAAATAAATTCGAAAGGTATTTATTTTTGGCAGTGTTGTAGCTAAGAGATTTTCGTACACTCTCCTTTTTACAGAAGTGAATTTGAGTTAATATTCTAGGAGATATCAGTTTTCTGGGGCGTTTCTTCTCAGTCGCGGATTGAAACCAGCGGGTGTTTCGAGATCGATTGCGGTTTCATCTGAGATCTGATCATGCTGACATTCTGTGGGAAGCTTTGTGACGTCGTGGGATAGCTTTTCAACGGAGGCATTTGATAGTTAACGGTTGGTTTTATTTTAGGGTTTCTTCTTTGTGACTGTTCTTTTCTGAAGTTTCTGTCTAGTCGTTTTTGGTTGTGTGGCTTGTTGTAAGGCGTTGCTGGGCTGTTTCAGACGTTAGGAGTGTCTCAACTGGTTGTATGCGTTGCTATAATCAGTTTGATAAGGTGAGTGCCTGACCATGAGCTTATTTAAGCGATTGGGCTTTATAACTTGTTTTGTGTGAAGTTGTGTAGGTGAGATGAATGTGTTATTGGATGTTCTGTTCAATTGCTGGTTTCTTATTTTTTATTTGTGGTTGTAATCTTGATTTGCTTGTATGTATAGCTCGTAGATGGAAGGATCGTCTCACTGGGTATTTCTGATAATACTCACGCATCTCATTGTGTTTGTGGTGCAGGTAATCTGTAGCGTGGAATCATGATGATGAGGAGGAGGATGATATAGGGTCTCGCTTGTGTGTTGTTGGTTATATTGTTTATGTTGGAACCTTGGATAGTGTTATGCTAGTTTGATGGATGGGATGGTTAGGAGTGTTATTGTATTGATGTGTATTGGTTTTGTATTATTGGTATGTTTCTGCTGTTCTTAATGGTTATTGCTGGTTTAATGATGAGTTGTGGTTTGGGTTGGTTAATTAAGTAGTATGGGATGCTTAATTATGTATCGTATTTATTATATAAAAAACCGGGTCGAGTTGTTTCATCATGTTTCTCTTAAAATTGATCTGGGTAATGAAAATAAATAAAATGATTATGAATTTTAGAGTTTTGTTGTTGATTGAGAAAGGAAAAGATGTTATGAAACTAGAGAATCCGAAGGAAGAAATTCTCTTATTCTTATTCATAATGATCGAAGGAGGTTACATATATATAGTGTTTACATAAGTCTAATGTTAAACCGACATAAGGAG
The DNA here is from genome assembly GCA_024034495.1 of Camelina laxa. Taxonomy (NCBI): domain Eukaryota; kingdom Viridiplantae; phylum Streptophyta; class Magnoliopsida; order Brassicales; family Brassicaceae; genus Camelina; species Camelina laxa. The sequence continues at coordinate 30,679,319 of CM043881.1, forward strand.
AACATGGCCGATGGGCCTTGGTCCGATGGACCCAAAGTCTTGAACACCTATGGGCCGAGTATGAGCTTGGTTATGGAGTCCACAATCCAGTGTTTTACAACACTCCCCCTTGGATGACATAACCATGCAAGTGAGAGGAAGGGATCTATGCAATGTGCTTGGGGATGCTGCCTCATTAAAACCTTACTAGGAAAACCCAGTGGGACAAAACCTTGGTGAAGGAAAAAGAGTACAGCACACATTGCTCCCCCTGTTCCAAGCATCACTCTAAGTCCTTAAGCCTCTGCATTCCAATCTGGTGCGTGAGCTTCCTGAATGTCGTTGTCGGTAATGACTTGGTGAAGAGATCGGCTGAGTTGTCGCATGATTGATCTTCTTTCGTCCGATCTCCCTCGATATATTCTTCCTTGAGCTGTGCGGTGCAAGCCGTATTGTCTTCTTCTATCACTGTTGGTTTCTTTTCTTTGACCATACCAAACAATTTGTGTTATAACCTGCATCAGCAAAACTAACTAAAACCTTCTTTGTTATAGTTAGTATAATATAAACCCAAATTTAAAGTTCCTTGTAGGTAACGTAACAAATACTTAATTTCACTCTAGTGCCTTTGGGTTTAACAAGAACTAATTCTTGCTAGGAGGTTCACGACAAAACTTATCTCTGGTCTAGTGTGGCTATCCAAGAACATTAACTCTCCTATAGCACTGAGCTGTGGCATTTCTTGACCGAGAACTTCTTCATTGTCCTTCTTTTGACCAATGGATCTTTTATCCAAATAAATGCTCCTTACAACCATTGGGCTAGTCAATGGGTGAGCGTAGTCCTTATTAAAACTCTTAAGTACTTTATGTATATGCCATTTGATGCACAAGGATCCTATTATTTATGTACTCAAGTTGTAACTCCAAACAGAATTTTTCTTTCACTCTTGCCTAGATCTTTCATTTCAAATTCTTTCTACTGTTTGGGCGATTTAACCAGGGGTTCCAAGGATGTTTAAATCATCCATATACACTGCTATGATTACAAACCCTTTGTTTGCAAACTCCTTTATAAAACATGGACTGATGGGATCATTCTTATAGCCCTCTTTGGCTAGGTAATTACTCAATCTATTGTACCATATACACCCACTTTGTTTCAGTCCATTCAGGGATTTGTCTAGCCTTATGCAGTATTTTCTCGAGAACGACTCTTATCTTTGAGCTCTATACCCTCTGGTAATCTCATAAATTTCATTTTCCAGTGGACCATATAAGTATGCGGTTTTAACATCCATTAACCGTGAATCCAGTTTTTCTTTTCTCTTATGGCCAGACTTATTAAAGTCGTTACATCCATCACAGGGAGTAAGTCTCCTCATAATGTATTTCTGGTCTTTGAGAGAATCCTTGTGCTACAAGCCGTGCCTTATCTCACGCTTTCATTACTCTCATTTCTCTTTCCTACAAAGACCAACTTATGTCCAACTGGTTTTATATCAAGTGTTGTCCTTAAGGTCGGACCAAACACATTTCTCTTCTTTAAAGAGTTTAACTCCACGTCAATGGCTTCTTTCCATTTTTAGCCAATCTTTACTTTGAGTGCACTCTAGACGTGAGTTTCTGATCCTCATATAGTTCAAATGCTACCTTGCATGCAAATACTTTATTTATGTTGACATCTTTGCGGTTCCATTTTATTTCAGACATGATATAGTTTATCGAGCTCTTATTATTATCAATACCTTAAGGACCTTGAGGTTTAGCGTCCTAAATCTCATTGTTGGTACCTTAGGATTTGCCGCGGCCATGTCTATACTTTTTCCAACCTCGGTTTTATTTTGCACCTTTCTTAGAATTTCTGAAGGTTCTTTTCTATGGAACATATTGGTCTACTTAGACTCTGTAGCAATTTGATTATTGTGTTCCTTTTGAACATCAATACGTACTGGTGCATTACAAGCTGGTATGTACGATTTTCTTATTCTCTTTTTGGGTCAACAAAGAAATCTGACAATTAAATAGCTAGCTTTTGCAAATGAATAATCTTTTGGACCTCTGCATCATAGGCTAGAGTCCGAGGATCTTGCCAATTCTAAGGATGTTTGATTCCATAATATTTCTTTGACCAGCTTGTTTGTCTCTCCACCCAACATAGAAAACTCGGATTCAACTAAGTGACAATCCGCGTATCTGGCCACATATAAATCACCCTTGGCTTAAGATACTTAGCAATGGTGGGAGAATCATATTCATCATATATTCCAATCCTCTCTCTTAAGATCCGAATATTATTTTGTGATGATGCAATATAAACGGCACACCCGAATATTATTTTAGGGATATGTCTGGCTCATGACCCGTTAGTAATTGGGATGGTGAATATTTATGCTCACTAGATGGCCTGATGCATATAAGCTTTACTGCATGTAATATTGTATGTCCCCAAACCGACACAGGAAGCTTCGACCTCATGAGTGATGGTCGAGCAATGTTAAATGAAGGATTCATCTAATCTATTCTCTGTATGTTCATGTGCCACATGTGCCACAGTGTGGTCCACACTTCCCCCCATGGACATACCATTATTATTAAACACTTGGGATATAAATTCACCAGCACTATCTAGACTTATAGTCTTAAGTGGATAATCTCTTTACTGGTGATGGCCTTATAATGAGATTCCTTGTGTACATGCTACACACGTGAGATTCTTAGGAATAACTCTTCTCTCTTTTAGGAGTGTGCCCATTTTAATATCTGCTTACGCATCATGTTAGAACTCGGATGGCCAATCCGGTCATGCCATAAAGTGAATTATTGAACATTTTGTTCATTGCCATATTATCCTCTATCATTTTAATCTTAGCATGGTAATGATCAGTGGCTACTGCGGGTATAGTCTCTAGGACTTTCTTATGTCCTTGGGTGATTTTAATATATAGGAACTTTCTGTTTCCTTCACCTTTTATTTCAACATGAGAATCATTCAAATGAATGTCCTTAAAGCTCAATAAGCTTATCTTAGAGCTGGGTGAATATAAAGCATCACTTAGTTCAAATGTGTGCCATAAAATATATGCCTGGCCGAAGCCTTCACTTAGGCTTGCAATACCCGCTTGTCTTTGCTAATATTGGCATTTTTCAAAATTGTGTGGCATAATCCACTATCCACCACACTTATGTTCTTATCCTTAGCCATTTCCAATGATGGACAAGAATTTATATTTTAATATATATCGAAGGAAATAAAATAATTGGATTTAAACCAAAATAATAATTCAATCAAATGCAAAGCATATAAATTAAATTAATATACCACATGAGTTTAATTATTTTTCTTTAGGCAATTACAAATCTCATAATCCAATTTAGTCATCTTTCTCATGGTTTTAAATTTCTTTCACCATCGAGATGAACCAGGTTAGTTTCTGGATTTATTTTCTTTATTTTCAAACTCTCTTAATAGAGATCAACAAGGTGCTTAAGTGTTCTGTATGTATTTATCTAATGGTTCTCTATACCATAATTATTACAAGTGGACTTGGTCTTATGTTGCGGGTTAAATAACCCGCGGCCTTTACCCAGACCACAGCCGAAGCCTAATCGGTTTCTATGGCCTTTGACCATCATAATTATTTCATTGGTAAGTCCCACAACCAGGACCACCACGTCCACTTCTTCCTTGGCCACGGCCACACTTGTCTCTATGGACATAGTTAGACTCCCTAGTCTCTTTTGGCTCTTTAGGCTCTTGAGGATTTTTCTTTGTAATGTTAACCTTGTGAGCTTCATTGCACTTTTCATTTATAATTGCTCATTGTTTTGCTCAGCAAGTAGCAAACAAGAGATGAGGTCTGCATGGGTCTTAAACCCCTTAGTGTGAAAAGCAGAGAATGTCTTCTCTAGCAGTTCTTTCTTAGTAACCTTGGTACCACACAACCTTAGGATAGAGACAATCTTAAAACCTCTGAGTTATACTCATCCAAGGATTTGAATTCCTGGATCCTTAGGTTTTTCAATCAAATTGAGCCTTGGTAGGAGCACCATCTGTTGGTGTCCATATTTGTTTTTCAACTCTGTCCAAAGGTCAATAGGATTTTCTATGGTGAGGTACTGATTCTTGAGACTCTCAGCAAGGTGATGGTGCATATGCATAATCACCTTGTATATATTTTCTTAGTGCAATCATTATCATCCTTAATATACTCACATAGGTCCTTTGATTTTACAAAACATGCACCCGATTATATCATGCGGTTTTTAAGACCGAACCATGTTATTAATTTTGGATCATGCCATGCGGTGTTTAAGACCGAACCATGGAATCATTTTAGTCTTAGGTCATGCGGTATTTGAGACCGAAACATGCCTTGCCTTTACTCATAATTTCGAACTTTAGGTCATGCGGTATTTAAGACCGAAACATGCCATCATATTTAAACTTTAGGCTATGCGGTGTTTAAGACCGAACCATGCCTTTATTATACTCAATTTCGTGGCTTATTATGCATGAGGAACAACAAACCTAGATAGGAACTAGCATGCATGCAGCAATTTCCTTTTAACATGATTTTCTTTTAGCAAATTTCCTTTTTATTAAGCAAAATTTCCTTTTACTAATGGGAACTAGGTTCGATTTTATCATCCCTAAAACAAACTATCAAATTCGATTTTTAGGGTTCATGCAGCTTGATCAATATTCAATAAACGAATCTATAACATCCTATACATGATTCGATTTTATACTTATGATGCATGCAATAAACAATCAAGCAATCATTCAATAGCAATTAACCGGATTTCATTATGGATATTAGGGTGCAATTATCAATCAATCTAACATCCCTAAACCTCATACAATCCGATTTCCAAATTTTAGGGTTCTTATAGCTTTTAGTCATGTTCGAGTTTTATACATGTCTGATGGTTTGATATGTTTACCTTCCACCTTTTGGAGATTGACTGGAATTGATCTGGGAGCTAAAGACCTCAAATTTTCCCTTGATCACGAACCATGAACCTCGAATAGGAACTGCTACTGCCTCCAACGAACGGATCCCGAACCGCTTACGTACCGCTCTCGTAGCGTCCATGAGCCGCTAACGTACTGCTCCACGTACCGCTAACGTACCGGACCGCGAACCTCGAACAAATCTCCAATAAAACTTTTGATCACGAACAGAACCGATCACGAGTTTGAACTGATCGCGACTAGGAGTCGATCATGAACAGAACCGATCGCGAACTTTGCTTGCCCTTGAATACGAACTGATCGCCGAACAGGAGCTTCCATGAAAAAGGATCGAATCACGATCAGGTCCGAGCAGCCGCTGAATCTTCCACCAAACGAAGGAGAGAGTATGCGGTGGTTTAGGTTTTAGTAGCCGTCGATCACGAACTCGGACTAGTCGCGGATGAAAACTGATCACCGGACTTCAACGAACAAGAGTTGGTTGCGAACCGTCCATAAGCAGGGATCAATCGCCGATCTTGAAGCAACCACAAAGCTTGATCCGGTTTTAGGGTTTGGACGGAATAGGAAAGATGTGCGACGGTTTTAGGGTTTTGTGGGCGGCGGTTTTAGGGTAAGGGTTTTCTCAGCTGGCCTTAGAGGCTATCGTGCTGATAACGTGTTATGAAACTAGAGAATCCGAAGGAAGAAATTCTCTTATTCTTATTCATAATGATCGAAGGAGGTTACATATATATAGTGTTTACATAAGTCTAAGGTTAAACCGACATAAGGAGAACATGGCTGATGGGCCTTGGTCCAATGGACCTAAAGTCTTAAACACCTATGGGCCGAATATGGGCTTGGTTATGGAGTCCACAATCCAGTGTTTTACAACAAAAGATAAATAAATATTTAATAAATATTTAACGTTATTATACTAGGACAGAATAACTAAGTGGACAAAATGGTTTATGATGCACTAATAAATGTCTTAGATACAGGGTCTGAATCCACTTAGGTACATTTTTGTATTTATTTCGGATTAATTCGGATCTTCTTTGGGTATCGAATAATACCAGAACCCGATCGGACATCCGAATCTTAAAGAAACTAAATCTGGTTGGATAAATAAGAATAAATTAATGATTAACTGAAATATTTTGACAAAGTTAGAAAAACATTGTAGATGGAATTTCTGTTTTCTAGGTAAACAATCGTGTTAAACTTGTTGACATATAGCTCTATATCAAATTTGTCGTTTAATCATTACTACTTCATATCAATTCCTTTCTCACAAATTGTGGAGAGTAGATTATCATGTGCAGTCGATTAGTGATATATACAAATAATTATGCACCATATTGTTAATTTAACGGCCTAAGTAAGTAATCCATTTTTTACAAGTAAGCAGAAGTATGTAAATGAAGTGAAATTTTCATTGTTGAAGCAGTTTTGGAACGAAGTTAGTTAAGAAATTGATTTCATCCTTAGAAAATTTCACTTTTTTCTTCAGCTCTTCAACCATCTTTTGTCTATCGTCTTCACAATCTTCCTCATTCCTAACTTTAATATTGGTGATGGCCTCAGAAATGTCCTTAACCATATCAACAATGACACCCTCCACGCCCATAAGATATTGCAAGTAAATCACCTCCACAACATTGCTGAAAATAATAAAAGATCAGTTGTTTTAAAGGAGAAAAAATAGAGGAGGCGGGAGAGAGAGATAACATAACAAGATGAAACTCATGAGAGGATTTTACTTGAGCTGGCCATAAGATAGAAGAGAAAGTCTTGAATCTCTGACTCCTGTGATTGCTTTTGGAGTTCTTAAAATGGCCTTAACCTCAGAGACAATCCCTTGCAAACCGCTGTCTTTGCAAAGCTTGATGGCCTCATCTATTGAGTTTCGTCTCACATCCTTATAGATTTCACATCCTCCATTTGTTAAGAAGAATACCTAAGATCATATATAAGCATTTATAAGTACACAAACTGTGTTGTAACATGAAAACCTAAGTATCAATCTTACTGGATAGCTCCTCTGCATATTCCTAATAAGTCGAACCGCATCAGGATGAAAGCTCGAGAAAATTATTGCTCGGTTTTTTGCATGTTCATTTAGAACCTGTTCATTTAAAAGATTTAGTCTGTTGATCGCCATAAGAACAGATGAGTGAACAATTTTACCTTCAAGATGTTGTCAAGAATTAGACGTAACTCTTTTTCTCCATACACTGTATTATCATCGAATTTGAGCTCAATATTGAATCCTATGGACTGATTAACTTTTACAAATGCACTTTCAAGGGTACACAAAGTATCATCCTTTTCGACTTTCCATTCGAAAATTCTACCATCTTTTGTCTTCCTGAACAAAGGTTTCAAATTTGTACCATCTTTTTGTAGTCCATATGAGAAGAATTCATGTAAAGCCATTTCCGTTACTCTATTCGCAGTAATCACTCCCTGAAAAGACATTTTTTTGTTTAGTTATGAAAACTTTAGACCTATTAATCAGCACTAAGATTGTGTGTGAAAATTAATAAATGATAACCTGTTCTTGCGTGAACATGAAGATATCATGGAAAATTACAGGACATCCATCTCTTGTTACCTACAAAATAGTTACAATCTTTATTTTATGGTGCCATGCATGTTTCAAATCAAAAATTTGAGTTTACATTTTAAGAAAAAAATTACTTCAAAAAAGAAAATGAAACCCACAATGCAAAATGGAGTTTCTCTTTCCTTCCATTGGTGTTTGTGCGCACAATTCTTGTTTTTTTTTTGTTTCACGCGTACAATTTACAAAAAAAAATTGATTGAAAACTATAATTTTCGGTTTCAAGACAAGTTAACTTGAGATAAGAAATTTATACAAGACTTGATATCTGGATATCCACATACCCTAAGTTGTACTCGATGGTGCTAAATTGGGGACAAAACCTTGTAATGTATTTTAAAAACAAAATAAATATGATCAGATTCTACGGGTAAAAGGACAAACCTGGACATCAAACTCAATGAAGTCAATAGGGAAATCTGCAGCAACGTTAAAAGAAAGAAGAGAATTCTCTTTGATAAATTTCATTTTCTCGTCAGGAGATTGAAGCATGTTCATCCCAAATCCTCGATGACCCATCAAAACAAATTTAGGGAAAACAAATGGCTCTTGTTTCTTATCATCATCTTCAACAACACCTTTAAAATCATCACACAAAAAAAAAAAAAAAAAAAAAAAAAAAAAAAAAAACAATTCATCAAAGCAATAAAAACTCCAAAAAAAAAATAATAATAATAATTCATAACCCATTTGATATTATTTACCTGATGAAAATATGGCCGAAGAAGAAGAAGAAGAAGAAGAAGAAGATATAGACAGTGCCATAGTCTCAAGAGCCATGGTTTTAGTTTCTTGCGGAACAAAGATTTATATTAAAAAACTTGTGAGCAATGATGGTGAGAATCCAAGAAGCAGAGGGGATCTCCATAGCAGCACAAAAGAATATCCCATTCGATACAAAAGAAGAAGGCTCTAGATATCGAATGGAATACTCCATTCCCATAATCTTTAACCTTTTTTTCCCCTTGAAAAGTACTTTTCTTGTTGAAATTTTATGTTCTTTGGTTTATTGGATATCTTCCTTTTTTGGTGTCTGTTTCTGGATGATTCTGTTTGTTTTATTTATAAGACAGATAGAGTGGGTTTAATTTAGACAAGTAGACAGATTGATACACTTAGAATAAAAATAACTCTATTTGGGATCTTCAGAGTTAATTTTAGGTAATTTCTTCTTCTTTTTCTTTTTAGGTTTATGAAGGATAGATTTTCAGATTTAACACTTTTTTTTTGTTAACACTAATTTATCCAATAATTTGATTGCTCTTAAAATAATAATTGCAGTAATTAAATATATTTTTAACTTTTTAGAGAACTTACAATAATAATTTGATTGATCTTTGGAGGTAAGAGATTCTTCTTCTCTTCTTTTTTTTTTCCCTTTGTTTGGTCTATTTTAAAGTCAATAGTTATGTTATATGAATTTTTTTTCATAAAAATATTTTAAGCTTTTTTTAAAGAACTTACCATAATAATTTGATTGCTCTTTGGAGGTTAGAGATATTCTTCTTCTGTTTTCTTCTCTTTTTTTTTTGTATACTTTAAAATCAATAGTTGTGTTATACGGATTTTTTTCATAACCTTAATATTTTACTATAAGTCAATTACATCCATCTCATGGTGGAAAAGGAAAATACTAAAACAAACACACATTTCATTGCATTTGGAACCAAATGTTTGCATCAATGGTCGTTATGTTCCTCCGACATTGTTGCAGAAGAGGCTCCGAATATTGGATACATCATAAATACTCAAGTCGTGCACTACAAGATTGCAAAAGCTGTATAATGGAGAGAATCTCTGATTTTCTTGTCCTCATACCACCTTCTTGTTCTTGAAAGGAGACAGCAATGAAAAATGGCGAGAAGCTACAAAAAAATAACGCAGAATGAACAAAATTGGGAAATATTTCTTTAGACTCAGAGCAGATTTATAACGAGAGACCTCACTTAGATTATTCATCAAAGTATAGGATCAGAAAGGTTATTTACTTACATTTCTGTGAAGCTGCTGCTGTAGGTGTTTCATCTTGAGATATGAGATTCTTCAGTGTAAAAGCTAGATACCAAAATCAGAAAATTAACCCCTCTGAGTTATATAAACAGGCTTTATACCGCGTTCTCGTTAAGATACATTAGTCATGAATATCATATTCTCTATACGACACCATAAATTGACCAGAAGGTTCTTGCTCCTAGGGGTCAATGTAAGTTTAACCTAGGGCAACTACTACAGTTCAAAAATTTGTAAATATCTTTACAAGAAAGCAAACCAAAGAGAGATTTTCTTTGGGAGCAATTACTGAATAAGAAAGCAAACAAGATGTAAGAAGGTACAAGCTTTTACCTTCACTTGTCGTGGCAGCGGTTACAGTTGGTACATGATCCTCGTTGCTATTGACAGCTGCATTATTAGAGTCGGTTTGGTGTTCACTTGTAGACGAAGACTGACTCTTTTTTCCAAATTTTAACAGTTTTAAGAGCCCTTTTGACGCTGACTCCTTCGTTTGAGATTTCTCTGAGGCCTCACTTATCTTCTTCTCTGGTACAAGGACTTTGACAGTTTCTTGCTCTGTCTCATTTGAATATAAGCTTGGTGGAGGTGCTTGGGAACAGTCTGAGTACACTGTACATGGATTTTCTAACGAAGAAACCCGAGCATGGGGAGCTTCATATGGTTTCGCAATAATACTTTGACTTGTTAGAAACTTTGGTGTTTCTGTTACTAAGTCACTCAGAGTCTCCAATCTAACCTGAGAGCAAAATAACCATTCCAGTCATTAAAACCATTTAAACAGAAAATAAAATTTATCCGGCTAGAATAAGAGTGCTTACTAAGACTAGATCATTGCCACTCTCCTGCATTGTTTCAATGGCTTCCTTATCAACTCCTTCACGGATGGTGGAGTTTTCAGAAGACTTCTCGTGTTTTACCTGATCTGTACTTATGCTTCGAGCTGAACTTGGCAACACCATCACCACTGCCTTCTCAATCTCCGGAGTTTCATCAACATCATTTTGGTTCAAGGGTTTGTTCTTGTTACCATTTTGGTCGATATTAGAAGCTGAAGATTTGATTTTCTCGACCCCTTTCACCAGAACATTAGGAGGACCTTTGGCTGGTTTTATCTTCAGTTCTGGAAGAGATGCGATTTTTGCTATATCATAGTTAACAATGGCAGATAGTTTCTTTATCTCAGGAGCATCAGATAATTTTTTTGATGCTACTGTGCGTCGTGGTCTCATTGAAGAACTTGGTACACTATTATTACCAATTTTGGGTTCTGATAACCGTCTTGTCCTTGAAACCGACTTATTCTGACTATCAAGACTCACTCTGGTTTCTCTCTTAGACAGAGGTAATGGTGAAATCGACCTGGTCAGCCTATTTCCTGTTGCTAAGATGTCTCTTTTAGATGGAGGTAACTGTGATATCGACCTTGTTAGCATATTTCCTGTTGACTTACTGACGGAAGTCTGTTTACTATTCTTGGGGAATTTCAGAGAGTCATCTGACCCTAAAGAAGCAGTTCTTCTGGGAAAACGTTGAAGAGGTGATAATGAACCTGGTTCACAGTCACTAAACTTAGAGGCTCTAGGAGCGCCGGGAGAAAACTTGTTTAGCATTGGTTTTCTTGCTTGTTGTGCAGGCAACTTTGACTGACTTACTGTTGAGTTGCTTTTAGACGCAATCCGCTTTTGCCTTTCTATTTTCAGAGCTTCAATGCGCTTCCTCTCTTCCTCTTCCTAAAACAAGAAGGGATGGTAATAAGCGGTATGATATAAAGTTTCAATTACAAGTTGGTTTCTATCGTTTGAGATTGTGCTATCTATAGATGATTAGTTAAAAAAGAAGTTATATCATCAAATTGGTTAAGCAGAGATTTTACCTTCTCCTTTTTCATTTTCTGGAGGTCAGCTTTGAAACTTCTAAGCTTGTCAGCACGTGCTCTTGCTTCATCTAAAGGGCTCATCTTTGTGGGTCGTCCTTTCCGTATTGGCCCTGAAGCCTTGCTCTTATCTGCAGCATCTTTAGAAAGTCTTGATTTTGGATCCTTCACTGACTTCTTAGCACCTCCAGCTGCCTCATTATTCTTCTTCAAAGTTTTGGATCCAAACTCTAGTGCAGGATCATAGCCAGCTGATAACTTCTCTGCTTCCCGTTCTGGTATCAGGCTCAGATCATGAGGCTCATAATTGACCTGCTTTCTTTCATTTCCATCAGTTTGGTGGCACGGAGAGATCTCTGATCCGATATCTATAGCATTTCTCTTATGTCTTCCAGCTTCATCTAGCGCTGCAGATCCCCTAACAACAATATAAGAGTCATCATCCATGTTAAATGATGATCTCTTATCCAGACCATTCCCTGGATTATCAAAACCATTCAAGTTGAGAGGATCAGAAGAATTCTCAAAACCATTTTCTCTCTGGTGTACCATAAAAGAGTCACTAGATCCCCTGATTCTACGAGTCACACTACCATTACGAATGTCAGATGAATCTCTTTCTTGATATTTTCCTGATTCACGTTCATCATATGCCAAAGGATCATACTTCCATGTACCTTGCCTCTTCCCTGCAATCTCCTTTTCCATCATATGGTCACTGGTACGTTCATCTCTATCAGCATCTTGCAATAAATAAGTCTGAAATGCCTGCCAATCTCCAGTGTCAGTCTCTGTTCCTTCTGTTGCTCTCTCTTTACCATTGTAACATTCTCCTCTTGACACTTCTTCATGATTGTCATCAGCATCAGATTCTGTTCCTGAATGATCTTGTTTTTTTGAATTAATATAATTTATATTCCTAATCACCACCTTCCCCGGTTTCCTTCTACTACCTGATTTTCCTTTTTCTCTTTCCTGGTCCTCTGATTCGGAGTCCTCGCTACAAGATGAATGATGTTTCCGGGCCTTTCTTTGGCAAGAACTACGTCTAGAATCATCGGTAGACGGATAGGGAGATGGATATGGACTAGTTCCTGGATAGCTCGGGTAATACGGCATGCCCTGCATCGTATATCCTTGAAATACAGGAAAGGTACCTGGTGGAGAGTGAACTGGCCAGGGTGCATACATCGGCTGCGGATACTGCCCTTGGACATATTCTTGATTTCCATTTGGTTTGTTATCTGTAGGAGACTTTTCATCTGGATACAAGAAGTATCTTGAAATAAAGATCAATTGTCTAAAAGCAATGCCAAATAATGCAAGAAAAGATATTCAACTCTTAAAGGATCATCTTACCACTATTTTCAGGTGTCCCAGGCATATTAGCACCATTTGCAAACATAATCCCTGAATCGTTCATTGCAGAAATGTTTGGCGGTGTTGCCATTACTTCTGTTGCTTCAATTTCAACCCACTGGCCAGTTTCATGCTTTTTCTTCCACAAGTCCATGAATTTCAAACATGCATCCCTGTAATATTGTTGAAGTAATATATGGGAACTACGTCTATGAATTTTTTTTTTTAAAACTTGAACACTTCAATGGATATGACTATATGATATTGTTGGTTGCAAAACAATGGTTGGAATTGGTGTTAAATATAATCTACTCACATCAAACGAGTGGCTCCAAAAGTTTTGGCGAAAGATATTAGAGGGATCATATCATCAGCCTCAAAACCAGCTGCCACAGCACGTGCAAAGGCCATTCCTTGTTCTTTCTGCAACATTATCTTCCGCGTCTCCAGAACTTTCAGAACTTGAGCTCTGATAACAATTCCATATATTACCAATCAAATAAGTAACTACTCTCTTTCTTACACACAATGAAAACAATTATCTCTCATGAAAAGGGGTGTATACCTAGAGTTTTCATCCGATGCAGTAGACCGATTTGCTTGCTTCGGATGTGAATCAGGCTATTATATATGAAAGAAGATGAATATAAGTTGTTTGTTTCAAAAAGAGAAAGATGAGAAGAAAACCCTTATAGAAACATTTTCACTTATATTAACCTCGTAAAGGACAATAGCTTTCTCCTCGTTGAGCTGTAGCAAAGGCCTGCTACCTGATCACAATATCACATAATTATGAAACTGAAAGATCAAGAGCCAAGAAGCATACATTTTTCTCTTTTATGAGTTGAGATAGTGTAACATGTTTGAATCCAAAGCATTAGCATAGAGAGTCATAAAATTACGAATATAATTGCTATAGCCTACCTTCCATGCTATCTGCTTTTTTTCCTCTCTGATTACCTCCCACCTGTTCAAACATATTTGATTAAATACTTCTAACAATACACCAAACAAAGTATTCAAAAAACCACAGTATACTTACAACAGTCAGTGCCGTTTCACAGTTGTTCTGAATTTTAATAGCTTCTTTGATCTGTATGATCTCAGTTTCTAAAGTGTAAACACGTTCTATGACTTCCGGAGTGCTCACAAATCGAACAAACCTAAACAAGAACAGAAGATAAAAACATTATCATCTCATAGTGTCCAATCCCAACACAAAGAAAGACCACTAATTTATACGAAAGAGACCTTTCAATTGTTCCTTTAGTAAACCAAGCTGCATTGGCACTAGCTTCAGGCTTGAGAATAATCGAGTAGCCACCTTTTTCTAATTGATCTTTTGCAGTCTTTAAATGAGCAAGAAAAGGATCAAGCAACCCTGTAGCTATTTTCTCAGTCTTTCCATTAGCTGTTACCAACAGATCACACCTGAAACCAAATTAAATATAAAAACTCAACTTTTAATCTTATCAAGCAACCCAAAAAATCCATTCTTTCGATTTCCATTCAACAATTCTGCTTATGTAAAGCTCAAGAAAACAAGTCTTAACACAAATAAAAAGAGAAATCATTCTACCATTAGCTGTTACCAACCTAATTAATGCAAAGAAAGGGACTAAAATTTTGGTTGTAATTTTGGTAACAAACCTACAAAATTCAACCAATTTGATCTTCTTATTAATAAGTAAACCAAAAAATCTTTCAGACTTCCACATAACAATTTCTCACAAAACTAATAATTTTTTTTTTAACACTTTGACGAGTTTTGATCTTATCAAATAACATAAAAATGCTACCTTTCGACTTCTACACAACAACTCATTCACAAAACCAAGACACAATTCAACATTTTGACGACTTTTGATCTTTATCAAAGAACCTAAAAATGTAAGCTTTCGACCTACTAATCTATAGAGCAATTTCACACAAAACTAACACAAAAGTTCAACAATTTAACGACTCCTGATCCTATCAAATTATCAATGAACCCAAACAAAATGCAATCTTTCGACTTCCATACAGCAATTTCACACAAAAGTAACAGAGAGATTTAACATTTTGGATCAGTTAAAAAATTCAATTTACCGGGTTCGAGTGGGAGTGAGCTGAAAAGCAACTGAGTCAAGCCGCATCGAAGATTTCATCGCTAAATTATCCAAAGATCTTTAAACTTTTTTTTCTTTATTAGATTAGTAAATCATCCAAAGAGACACCAAATTGCAGAAATCAGAGAGAGAGAGAGAAGCTTTGTCTCCATTGTCTGTGTTTGGATTCCAGCTGGAAGAGTGAGAGCGAATTTTCCGAGGAAATGTGGGTACGAAAAGGTAAAATTACGAAACATTTGAGGGCAGAATTGGAAATTCTTATGTGACCGATCATTTGTGAGACCGTGTGAGACGCTAATGGCACGGGTACTCTTAAATTTTCTCATACTTTTTATCCGACCGGATCCTAACGGGTAATAGAAAAAAAGTACTCGTATTCGACTCTAAAATAACAGGTACCGGAAAAACGGATACCCGAAAAAAAATAGTTGACCATTTAAATACCCGACCCTTTACTCTTACCCGCAAAAATAAATATCCGATAAAAAAATTGGTAATAATCACAATAATAATTTTATATTTCAAAATCTGAAAAAGAAAAAAATTCTTCATAAATATATGCAACATATAGGTCAAAAAATTAGAAAATTACAAACTTAAAAAATAAAAATAAAATATTAATTCAATTAGGCGTCCAGTTGGACTAAGTTGAACTTAAGCTTTAACTTTAATTCTATAATATATTTATAAATTAATAATAAATAATAATAATACAAAATATTAAAGGGTATTTACGGGTCGGGTAACAAAACGGGTAAAGGGACGAGTAACGGGACAGATATTGAAAACTAAACTAATACGCTATACACATACCTTACTCACGGGTAATATAATTATAATACCCTTTACTCGACCCTAAAACTGCGGGTACTTTTTTTCGAGACGGGTACAAGCCGAGTAACGGGTCGAATACAGGTAACGGGTATTAGTGCCCAGGCCTAGTGTGAGTTAGTAGCAGTATCTACTAGTGTTTCATTACACGACAAAGCATATAATTTATAAATGCAATCAATCATCGGCTTCATAGTAACATTTTTTTTTTTTGTTGCTCAACATCAACTATTCATTAACTAAATTAAAACATCCAAATCAAAGGTACTTAACATTCCCCTCTAAAGAATTGGACCAAATGCAATGAGTCGAACTAGTATCACCCTGAATCACTAGCGGATCCAACGCTACCTAACCGAGAAAACATTGCATTTTTCAACCACAACGAGATAGATAACACACCACAACTCGGTGTGAAACCATCTCTTAAACCACCTAAGTAAACCCTATGACACAAGAACAACTACTAACACAGAGAAAACCAAATCCTATACTGAAGAACAATTCAAATCCAAGCTATTGGAACCTCATGATCGGCGAGCAGAACTTGTCCCAATAGCATCAACACCCAGAGGCGCAACATCAGAAAAGCTTAGTTTCTCTAGCTTTCATTGTTCTGTTCCTAAGGCAAAAACGGACCATACATCCGACTGATCCGACCAAGAGACACGAAAGAAATCAGCAAGAGCAAAGGCGAACTAATCTCACAAATCCAGAATGCTAATCAACTAAATATAAGAAAATTGAAGAACAGATTAGCATAGCTCCACCTCACGGTGCATTTCCGGATTGGCCACATCGCATCTGCTTTTTTTCTCGCTTCTTAGCCGGACTGAAACCACAAAATTGAGGAAGCTCTTAAGGACGTTGGCTTTAAGAATATCCTCAAATCTCGGCCACCGACACACACAGAATCCTCCCCATAACCGGTAGACACTAAAACCCAACTCCACCGTTAGTCTCCGCATAACTAGGATCTCCGGCAGAGAGGTTAGGTGTAGCAAAAAGGCACGACCCAAGACTCAGATCCGAACCCTGAAGCTACAAAGAAGACCGCCCAGAGCAGCTTCGAACCACCACCATCAGCCGCCGGAGAGGAGAACGAGCCGAGATCACACTCCGTATCGTCAGCCGCCGCACCATCACAACGCAACCGTTGAGCCACTCCATAGCACATCCGGAGAGGAAGAGATCGGGTCATGCTGCTACAACTGGAAGAAAAAAAACAAAAACAAAAAATAAGAGGAGCAGAACCCTCTCACACTGCCGACAAAGCCCCAGACGGTGGAGAGGCAAACGAAACTAAGAAGGCAGCGGCTGGGATACTAGGGTTTTTTGAGAGAAAAGACGCTAATATTCCTACTGTTTTTGGTAGACTCGATATTTGTTTTTGTTGGCTTCATAGTAACATTCATGGCTTCACTTTTCTATGATCTCTCACCGGTAATATTAGGTTTATTTTTTTTTTATTAAATACACAACGGTTATGTGTGTATAGGAAACCGACTACAAAAATAAGTAATCAACTTTTCTATAATATGTTTTATTTTCTTATAAACTTATCAACAGTAACTATTCGATTAATTGTAAGATAGTAGATACGGAGTCGATCAATAACATACACAAAATTTGCGGAGCTCACTTTTAGGGTATGAATGGTAACTACTAGGGCGGACAAATTCATCTGCGAATCGGACTGCTCAGTAGACAACGAACCGCGGTCTAACTCTATTTGTAAGCAAAAGTGGTCCACAGTTGGTCCGTCCCAACCGCTACAACCAGTCACACCCTTAATTAAAACTATACAATTTTTGTTGGTTTTATGTTTGTAAATAAAACTGCATAAAAATAATGATTGAAACTTATATGATAAAATAAATTAGATCATATATATGGTATTTTAGAAATTAATAATTCATGAAAACAAGTCAACAATCAAGCACCGTTCTTGAACATAAAACATAAAGATTGACCAATCCTTTTTCAAGGAATTAGACACTAGATTTGACTACTTAATTATACTGACTTTCATTTGTAATTTCCTAACCAAAATTGCATTATTAAACAAGTCCATTAAGTTCACAATAAATTTTAACATCAACTTTCGTTAGCTAGATATACATTGCTCCATTCAACTTAGTTTAGGCATTCTATCAAACACTTTTAATACATAAAAAGACTTAGAATCTAAAACAGAGTGATCAATCCTATTATAGCATTAAGAATGTGGAAATCAAAGAACTATATATATATATATATATAACTTCACAGCAATCAAAACATCAGTTCATCACATCTCCTACTTGGAACCTAAACGAGACGTTTACTCTCTAAGTAATTGCTTTCATAAATATTTACGCTAAGACAATATTGTAGCTATACATAAATAATTCAAGTTCAAGAACTATCAATCTCATAATAGAAGTAATATGCTTCTCTTATAACCTCATGATAATTTTCCTAGGCTCTATAAGCTCTTGTATATTCCTATTTTATTTTATTTTCTTGCAAAATCCCATTGAGTCTATGTGACTCTTTTTATTATTCTATCTTAATCTGATCTATATATATTCTTTCGTATACATATTTTGGTTCTTGTGGATTTGATCCCTAAGTAGTACTGAGTGAGTTTAATTGTACGCTTGTGTTTGGGCAAAAATAATCGATTCGTTTAGAGTCTACACCAAGAAAAATATAGTCGAATGATATTTTTATTAATCAAAGTATCGATTGCAAGTACAAGAATCAAGTGCAACGAGTCAATCTACAAACCCTAGCCGAGTTTTAGAATTGATTTGTGTATCTTGTCGTTTCGTTAAGTATCTTGTCTTTACTCTCTATTTTTGTATCATATTATGACGAGGTAACACCCTTTTTATAGAGAAATCTTGCCAACCATAATCCTCATGGGACTTGGATTCGAGTAACCATCTCTTCATGAGATAAGGTCGTTCTGAATATTCTTTCCAAAAGATTGAGTCAAATATTCTCTTGATAATGGCGTAAAAAGTCAGAGTTGGTCCCAAATTCCACTTATTGTCAGTATTGGCTCGATGTTTACCATTACGGTCTATATTGGCTCGATGTTTATCGTGTCGGCCTGTATTGTCTCGATGCTTATCGTTACGTGTCGTATCGATGTAATATTCTAGAGAATATATAATTTTCTTATATACAAAATTATCATATTTAGAATATACTTTATCTATTATAATTTATATGGTTAAAATTATGCCAAAAAATTTGCCCTCGGACTATCTAGTTTTTTAGTAAGACTGTAGAGAGTGGTATAGGCAAATGGCATCATTTTAATAAACCATTAATAAAAAATATAAATATTTGCATAAGTCAAGGCATACCTTTAGACGTATACGTTTTCTCGCACTTGATTTTTGGCCATATTAATGTAAGTCTATGTTGATTCATTTTCTGCATTCCATTCATGAAGTCATGTCCACATCGTGATCTTGTAGTTCTGTAGTCTTGGATTGATGTTTGTTCCATGGCAATACATTGCATGGTGACAAAATTTGTTTTGTTCCATTGCATGGTGACAATGTTGCATCACGACACAGTGTTGCATCTTGACGACGTTATACGTCGTGAAGGTCTTTCGTATCCTGACAAATTTTTCCGTTATTAAGACGTTTCGTATCATGGCGACGTGAAGGCATTTGTATCCTGACGAATTTTTTTAGCGATGGTGTTTTGCATCGTGATGGTGTTTTCCGTCGTATCGACATTTTGCGTCGTACTGACGTTTAACATTGTGACTAATTTTTACGTGATGATGTTTTGTATCTTAAAGGCATTCAACGTCGTGAAGAGGTTCCAGATCATGAAGATGTTATGTGTTGTGAAGATGTACCGCGTCTTGATGATGTTCCACATCATATCGATTTTTTTTAAAAAAATTTCTTTGGTCAAAAGTATGATTGCCTCATGACAAGATGTTGCATCATGAAAATGTTGTGTCATGACAATATTTGCCCCACAAAAATATTTTGCATCGTGACAACGGTTTGCACAATTGTGATAAAATTCACGTTGTGTTACACAATTTTGTCATGTGACCATTTTTATCTTGCATCGTGACAAGGTTCACGTCCCGTGACATGGTTTTACATTGTGACAATGTTTTGTCATCACCAATTTATTGAATTGGCTATACATTTATTCCACATTGACAATTTTGTCATAGCCAATTTATCGAATTTGCTCTGCAGGAGCTCTACATTGATAATTTTTCATAGCAAATTTAGCGAATTTGTTCCGCATTGACTCAACATTGGCTCTACAATGACAATGTTATCATAGCTAATTAGTTGAATTGGTTCCACATTGACTCAACAATGACAATGTTGTCATAGCCAATTACTTGAATAGGTTCCACACTAACTCAACATTGACTCGACAATGACAATGTTAAATCACTGCCACATTTTAACATGTCTTTTATTCACTGCACGAGTGGTTTTTAGTGATGTGAGTTGTATATGGAGACTGTGACACAACTATTGTCTTGTCACAAGATCTCTTGTCAAAGTATAACGCCAATTTTGATGTGATACTCATGGCATGGTCCATGTTTTACGACCCAGTTTTCGATATTTTTAGAGTCTACGGAAAATAAGAATTAAATTGTCGAATATATTTTTATTAATCAAAGTATTGATTGTATAGTAGAAGAATCAAGTGCAGCGAGTCAATCTATAAACCCTAACCATGTTTTAGAGTTGAATTGTGCATCTTGTCGTGTCGTGAAGTACCTTGTCTTTTCTCTCAATTTTGTGTCGTATTACGATGAGGTAGAAATTATGCCAACCCTAATTCTCATGACACTTTTTCGAGTAAGCATCTCTTGATGAGGTAACGGCGTTTTGAACATTCTCTCCACTAGATTGAGTCAAATATTTTATTGAGAATGTCGCAACGAATCAGAATCGGTCTGTATTGGCTCGATGTTTGTCGTTACGGTCTGTATTAGCTTGATGTTTGTCGTATTGTCCCGTATTGGCTCAACGCTTGTTTTATGGCCCATATCGATGTAGTTTTCTAGAGAATATATAATTTTTCTTATATACAGAATTGTCATATTTACAATAGACTTTATCTATTATTATTTATATGGTTAAACTTATGTCTAACAGCTTGCAGTTTAAAAACTTTTAAATATAAAAATTGCAACTAAACAAAAAGCTTAAGTTAGTTGGGACTATGCTGTTACTCAAGTGGTTAACGGTCCATTTCTTGGATTTATCCCACCAGGTTCAATTACAGTTGTTACCTCGTGTGGTACGAAGATTGGGTTATGGATCGAGTTTTATCGATCTCACGTATAGTCTTTATATATTTGTTAGTAAAAACTACTTGATTGGGATTTCAAAAATCTCAACTTTAGTTATTATTATTATTACAATGTTATCACATTGACTGTATTTTGTTTTTCTTGTTTTACATGTTCCTGGTCAATATAAGAATAAGTCAACTTACTATATGGTTTTATTCCAAATCCAATAATAAGTAATTTTAAAATCTTCAATAATCAATTTTTAATTTATTTTCTACTGTGTTTTCCTTTTTCATATTTAATGTTATAAAATCTTTTTCTTAACATAAATTTATAAATATATGCACCAATATAGATTACAAAATCAATTAACACGACTAATAGAAATATATATAGTCAAACTTGGAAATAAATTTTTATTTTTACCATAAAATTTAATATTTATTCATTTAAATATTCATTATTTGATATTTAATATATTTATTTAATTACAATATGTGTGCACTTCCATCTATATATACATGGTCTCCATTTTTTTTTACTTCACATTATCTTTTCATCTCTTTATCATCATATTTCGGTTGTTCAAAAAAAAAAAAAAAAAAAAAAACTCATCATATTTCTACTCATCCTGCGAAAACAATGAAGTTTGTGAAACAAGATCATGAACTTCAATGTTTCACGTGCGAAGAAATCTTTCTAACCCATCAAGATTTTTTTTCACACTGCCAATCGTTTCACACCAATGAAATGGACGCTAATGTTGCTCTTTCAAGGAGACAACGTTTTGTATCCTTTTTTCATCCCAATTCCAACATCAACCCTAATTTTTTTCAAATTCCTACATTTCAAAATAATTACCATACTAATTCTTACAGTCAACCAATGACGTTTCAAAACGCGTTTTACCCCGCGACTGCTGCAACGGAGACACCTAATTTCCAAATTGTGCCCATGACTAATAACAATAATACCAATTTTGTTGTTGGTCATCATGTTCAACCCCAATTGGAATCACAATTGTTTCAGTTGCAGTTTCAACGTCATCCCCAGCTTCATCGACAACCGCAAACACAACCTCACCCGCAACCGCAATTGCAGTCACATTTCATGGAGGAAGATAATTCAAGAGAGGAAAATGTGCGCACTTTACCGCTCATCCAACAGTTGGAGCGAGAGTGGCCGGAGACTATTGTCATAGAAGACGATGAGGATGTTGTGGATCTTGATTTAAAGCTTTAAAAAAATCAATACTCTCGTTTTTGTCCCTTTTAATGAATAAAAAGTTAATTAGAACAAAATAGGGCATTAAGACGAAGATTTGTTGTAGATCTTATCTTTGAATTGGTGAATCAAATATATGTAATGTTCTCTTTCGGGTACTCATTATATCAATTGTAATATATATATGGTCTTTTTTTTTTTTGGTTCAATGTAAATTTAAATTTATAATCCAATAATACCTTAAAATGGTATATGAAAATCTCGGAAAAGTCTCATCATAAAACAAGATATGTATCTGCAAAGTTTGCTACGATACACCTAGTAATAAAATGTGATGTTGTCTATCTAGAGAGATCTGTAAACTCTATAAAAATACAAAATGCTTATTAAATAAGATTTGTAAATAAGTCCATCAAGAATACTAAATACATAATAGAAAGAGATATCATTCCTAAATAAAAATTACTCTGCAACGTCCACAATATTCCTAAATATTTGGTAAACATATTAATATTATAATTATTGCAAATATAGACTTGACCTCCAAAAATACAACATAACCATTAAAGACAAATTAAAAAAAATTGATATTACAAAGAAAATAAAAATAAAGATTCAAACACATGACTACAAAAAAACTTATCTACATTTACACTACTTATATGGTTTTTGTTAGACTTACAAACACATAATATTTTAACAAATAACATAAACAACAATAATTGTTCATGCTCTTTATCCTCGTCGTGACCACAATTACCGCAACATGATGCCCATGAGCAGTGGCGGATCCAGCAAATTTTTTGAGGGGGTGCAAAAAAAACTCCAAAGTGTTCAATTGGGGATTTGAACCCTTTACCTCAAATATTATGGGGTGCACCATTGACCACTAGGCTACTTACATCACTAATTAGTATACATAAACTAAGCATTTTATACTTTTGTATGGTGCACTTGCACCCCCTCTAATGAACATGGGTCCGCCCCTGCCCATTAGCCCATCATATCCAATGAGAAAATGATTTGGTCATGCACACGAGATCATTTTAAAAATATATATTAACGACAGGTTCATCAAATTCCTTAAAAAAACATCGACACTAGTGATGTTAGACTTGGTCCACCCAGCCCATTAAGGCCTTGCCTGTTTAGTAGTAAACCCTTTTAAACCCGTTTCGACCTTGCCAATTTATATATGTTGTTTTTATAGTGACTCATTTAGAGCTATTTAGGAATTTCTTTTTTATACAATGAATTTTTCTAAATTGTTTCTTCGTTAATAAATTGTTTCTTGCTAAAAATCAAATGAATTTTGGCACAATTTGTGGGAGTTAACAATAAAATTGAAGCACATTGATTCCAAAAGCAAGCCAAATCGTCATCGTGAGAAACTAGATTAAAGTAGTGAGGTAGTGATGCCCTAAAAATCTATATGAGAAGAGCATGAACAATCATTACAGACCACTCGATGTCATCAACTCTAACAGACAAGACAGCCCACACGAAGGGGACATGTGCAACAAATATCAGAAATAAAATCGTCAACCAACAAAATATAGCAATCATGAGAAACCCGACTAGAGACCTAACCTAGATCTGACTCCAATCATACTCACTAGAGACCTAACCGCAATCAACATCAACGGATAACACAAAACAATTCCAATAAACCAATAACGAATAAACGAATAAAACCAATTCAGAAACAATCCAAACATAAAACAAAATCATAGAACCAACAATCCTAACATCCGTTCTAGACAACTACGTTCCACTTTAGTAACCTATCAAAGATATAGAGCAAACAATCGAGCCTCTAGAACATCCTCCTCTTCACAGCCTTGATTTTGCGATCACACGTTGCCTTTACCTTCGCCACAACACAAACTCCAAATCTTCAACTCCATATCTTACCTTCACTTTGCCTTTACCTTCGCCGAGCATCGATTTCCTTTCATCAGAAACTCCAAATCTCACCTCCAAACTCCTCCTATGCGACCCACACATCCTCAGAAGCAAAACCCAGCCATAGAAGCCACAAATACTCACAAAGAACTTAAAGGAAACAATCACACAACACACAAAGTCATAGAAATAGAGATCTTAGCTTAGATAAGTCATGGTCATGCACTCACCTTAGCCAAACAACGAGATCTAAGCCCCAACAACGAAACTAGCTCCAAAACAACCTTCCCACACGTCCTTAGCATTGAAACCTCACTCTCCATGAAGAAAAACACACCAGCATGGACAAGAATCACCAAAAACTAAAGAACGCTCTTTGGAAAAACTCTCTCTTCTCTTTTTCTCTCTGTAAGTGAAAAAGCGGCAAAAGAAGTGAAGGAAGTCGACTTTTTCCCTTTTAAACTCGGGTCTAGGGCTTTCCTAAACCAACTGGAAAAATTAAATCGAACCGGTTAACCCATCCGCACACGGTGTTGATCGACACCACAAGCTGTGTCGATCGACACCCCTACCAAAAACCCAATTTTTTGTTCGCGGATATTACAATCCTGGTCTGGATTACATTTGAAAACAAGACTTTAAAATGCTCAGATGAAACTGAAAAAATCCAGCGAGGTCGAACATGCTGTTGACCCGGCCGGCTATTCAGATTACCAATTACTAATTCTTAATCTTAGATGAGTAAATATAGTCACTTATGTAGGGACCAAATGTATATAGTGAAGAAGTCATGTTCTTCTTCTTCTATACTATGAAGTTGGACAAAGTATAACTTAAATAAAATGCATTTTGATTTCAGTTGTAAATTTTTCATTTGTTCATCTCACCATCTTGTTTTGATTAGTAATCTCTTAAGACCATATGATGTTTTGCCCTTTAACCAAAAAATGTATTCGCCACTACCCCCTCCCCCTAAATTCTAAGTACTCTTTGACATTTTGTTGACCAATTTGTATCATTTTTATCCCTGAAATAAAGAAATAAATTAAGTTAAAAAAAAATATGTGGAGTCCACCAACTCCAGTAGGGACCAAACCCCACCAACATCTTCCACTCCTCGAATTGGGACTTCCCTCTTCTCACTCTCCCATTCCACTTCACTAGAATCCACTAGAGTTCGATCATATCCTGAAAGCAGAAGATTAAAGTCGAAAATTGAAGCTAAAGTGTTTTGTTATCTTTTTTCTTATTATTATAAGAAGTTCTTGTTGTTGTGTTGTTCGTCCTTAATTTAACAAACAGTGCAATTAGGGTACATTGTAGATTTATAAGATTTACCTGAGTGCTCACTGGATTTATTCTTATTTGTAGTAATAGTCGTTATGGGTCAGATTCTATTGATACTACATGAAATTCAACAGTTCAGTTGAACTTAATCATAAGGATTTTGTTTGAAATTAGTAGTGTGGATGTAGTACAACTGTAAATTGGGTGTAACTGATAAGGGTACAACTGTTAGTACTTGGTATACGTGATATGAGTATAACTGTATGACTGGATATACCCCATGTTTTAAAAATCGCTAGGTGCTAGTCGGACGGTGAGGGTGGACGTAGCGACTAATAAGAAAATCAGAGATTAAACGAGATTAATAGCTGACTAGTTTTTATTATTTAATAAAATTATAGTGTTGAATCTTAAATATACAATTGATTATATATATTCAGTCTTTATAAAACAAAACCATGAAAACGTATAAACCTTTTATTAATTAATTAATTGATAATATACGAATTTTGTTGTAGTCTTCGAGAGAGAGTAAGCACTAAACCAACAAATTTAAAACCAACCAGTTATTAATTAATTTTTGGCAGAAACATAACATCCCACATTGACAACCGGTGAATGAGTCTATGGAGATGTTTGATTATAAATATGTTTGCTCACATCTTACTATATTAATCGGGAAGTACAAATATGAAACTAACCTTAAAATGTGTAAAAAATTACATTCAATTGCCATTAGAAAAACTTAATTAAAATTAGTTAATTAACTAAATAAACATAATTAATTAAAAACGAAAATTGGGGACATATAAAATAAAATAAATTGTAGAAAAGTAAAAAAAATCTATTGGAATCATAACTAATTCGTATTTTAAAAACAAATTAACAGCTAAGATTCTAAAAATCTAACCAAATAAAATATATACAACCAAATTTTATCAAAAAACATTTCTAGCACGGGTTAAATTTTTTATCAAAAATCTAATCAAATAAATATATAACAGTTATGTTTAACGGCTTAGATTTTAAACATTAATAAATAAAAAAATAAAAGATATGGATATAGTATCTTATATATTTAAATAGGGTTTCAATAAAAAAAATTAAATACAAATTTTAAAATACAAAATTTTAATATAAACAAACCAATTTTTAATCACAAACCATTATAAATAATAATATAATAAATAAATTCTTACAAATTTTCATCAAAAAAAGTTCAGTCCGCGGTTTACCGCGGGTTAGTACCTAGTTTGTGTGTAATTAAGTCGACATGTTAATAAGTTGAAGGGCTTTTTTTTGGATTTAGGCCCAAAATTAAGTTTGACTTTTGCTATAAATCGGTGATTTTTAACACTTTTCTAAGAAATCGTTTAAACGTGACGGTGTATTTCCGCCTAGCGCCTAAGTGACCGATAAATCGGTAGTCGTTTGATTTTTTGAACAGGAGGTATACCATATACGGGTAATACTTGGTATACCTGATAACAGTACAATTGGTATAACTTTGGTACAACGTAGTAATAGTATTTATATGATAGATTATAATGTGATTTACTATAATTCAGGCGACAATGAATAATAATCGTCAAATAATCATTGTTTATGATTATGGGGGACATTATACAATAACGGGAAATGAACTAAGATGGAAATCAAGAGAAAAAATTCATCAATCTCTTCGAATGGAGACATCTATTTAGGAGGTCACTTATTCTGCATTGGTGAACAAAATATGCAGAAAGGCGAGGGGTGATGAAGATATGATTGAACTGAATCAGAGGCACAAGCAAAGTCAAGGAAGTGTAGGTTGTGCACTTAATGAAGAGTTGATTTCAAGTAGTAGAGCGATAGATGGAAACATGATTTATGAAGGTGAGCCGTCTGAGCGTCATGAGATGGTGAAAAGTAGTGATAGGAGAGATGGGAACATGACTCTTTATGAAGAACCGTCTCAAGAACGAGTAATAGTAGATAACAGTGATATGCTAGAAGATGTTGAAGTTACAACAGTTGTAAATCATGAATAGGAAGATGGTATGAATTTGACTTTATGTCAAGAATTTGAAACCAAGCGAGCAATTAAGGTAGTCTTGGGTGTTTGGATTTTCGGTTCGGATCGGATCTGATTTTTTGGATTTCAGATTTTTCGTATTGGGATGTATAGAATCCGTTTAGGATCCGACTGTTTTTCGAATCGGATCGGTTTGGATTCTTCGGATTCGAATCGGTTTTCAATTTTTTAACAAATCTGAACATGAACCGAACCTTATATATATTACTTGGAAATTATAATCGCAAAGTTATGATAGCTCAGATGGTTTTAGCGTTTGACCCATAACCTTAGTGTCTAAGGTTCGATTCCATCCCCCTTCCAGCATTTCATAATTTAAATTTTAATAGCTAATGGGCTCGGCCCGAAAATAGGCCCAAAAATCATATCAATTTCTAAACATTAATTATGTGTTCGGTTTAGTGGATAACCGATCGGCTTTTGGTTCGGATCGGTTTAATACCAAAATCCGAACCACAATCAATGTAAAATCCAATTGGTTTTAACAGAGAAACCGAAACCGATCCAAATCGGTTTTTTCATATCGGTTCGGTTTAGTTTATTTGGTTTTGGATTATATGCCCAAGCCTAAATTAAGGATTTAGTTGAAATAGCTGCACATAATAACTATTTTGAGTTTGATACTGTGAAGTCTGATACTATGTTGTTTGTGGTTAAATGTTGTGAGTTTAAAAAGGATTGCAAGTGGTCATTAAAAGCTACGAGGAATGGGAATTCAGACAGTTTTTTGGTCAGAACTTCCAACAAGATGAATATGTGCTTGCTATCAGATACAAGTACAATGAGGAAAAAAAAGGAGAGGCACACCACATTTAGTTGCATCTATTTTGTGTGACATTACCCATGTTTGATAGACACTCCAACTCCCAAAAATCTCATCCCTTTGGTTCAATCAAGAGTTGGTGTTTAAGTGTCATACTCAACCACAAACAAAGGGAAAAAACTATTTGCATATGATCTTCGCGGTACTCTATAGGATAGTTTTAGGTTGGTGCGTTGTTATGTGCACATGTTGGAGAAGATGGTAGATCATTGTTGATGCAACAAGTATTAAAAATGTATATGGTGGAGCACTACTCGTGGCTTCAGCTCCAGATTCGGATCATCACCATTATCCAATTGCATTTGGTGTAGTTGATGGTGGGAAAGATACAAGATGGACTAGTTTTTAGCAAGTTGAAATCAGTTGTACAAGATTGTTCTGAACTGGTCTTCTAATATGATCGAAATTCCAGCTTAATAAAATTAATAAGTACAGTCTATATGTTGGTTCACCATGAGTATTATATTTATCACTTATCCCAGAATGTTAATCTGAGCTACAAAAACATGAACAAGGATTTAGTTGAGACAAGGTTTTTGCAATTGATGTTCATATAATTTACCTTGTTTTCTATAAGCATTTTCACTTCTTTTGCATCATTTACCATCTAGTTTGGCCCCTTTTGTATAGTCTTAGGAATGTTTATGCATTAAAGTGTAGTTGCATGGCATTTGCATGTTTTCTTGCATAAACAGGTGATTTTGGAGCCTACGGAGCATGGAAGGATTGCTGAAGAAGATTGGAGCTAAGAAGAGAAGGAAACAAGAGAGTTAGAGCTGAAGAACCAAGGTCTGGAGTCCCACTCGACTGCCCACTCGACCAGACACTCAACCGTGTGGGGAGATTGACTCGACCGAGTGGAAGGAGCAGAAGGAAAGCCAACTCGACCGGTCACTCGACCGAGCACCAGGTCGAGTTGTCCGAGCCGCCTAGCTATTTTGTCTTTTAGCATTTTTAGGGCTTCCACTACTTTTCCTATAAAAGGACCTTGTACCCTTCAGCCACCAAACACACAACTTTTTAGATATTCTCAAACCTAGTTTTTACCTTTTAAGGAATTATTCCTTTTGCACTTTTATTTTATTAGATCTTGTACCTTCTTTTGAAGGGATAAACATAAGATTTTTTATATTTTGTTAGTTTCATAACTTTCAAGATATTAAGAATTTGTGTTTGATTCTTTCTTCATTATTGTAGATCTTTGTTTTATCTTTCATTTGATGCAAGTTTCAGCATTTTCTGGGTTTATGACTTTGATGTTCATCATGTGTTCTTGTGAGTAGTTGCTTAGGATCTTGAGGATGGGTTAGGCTGGATTATGTTTGAGATTTGTTTGATTTGGTCAAGCTTGATTGTTGTAGATCTCTTCTAGTCTAGATGTTCTTAATGCTGATCCTATATCTGAGAGGGTAGGATCTGATCTCAAGCATCTTAGCATCATACCAATGTTTAAGGAGCATAGATAAGGCTAGATCTAGAGTTTACCATTAGACTTGCTAAGAGATTAGAGGTCTTGTTTGGTATTTGACATATTGCTTAATGCCTGCTTGTGTAGATTTTTTACTGTGTGAGAACAAGTATAGAGATGCATGAGTTTGATTGTTTCTTGCCATGAGAGTGGATTAAACTTGTCTTAGAGAAATATTTTCTAGAGATTAGCTCAAGTTGTTTGAGATTTGTTGACCAAGTTAGATGACCTCAATTATTAGTCCAGCCCATGAATCCCTCCTCAAGGCCTTCTTTGTTTATTGATTTGATAGTCTTAATCCTGCTGCTTGCTTGTTGTTTGATTTGCTTTCATATTGCTCTGTTTTTCTTGTGTTGCTCTATTCTGTCGTTTTTTGTCCAGCTCGACCCTGCACTCGATCTACACTCAGTCGAGTGCTTGCTCGAGTTCATCCCCAGAACTTTTGTTTATGATTTGTAGTTGTCCTGTCTTACTTCCTGTTTCATTCTATTTGCATTTTTGTTGCATTCACTTAGTGTCATGTTCAGTACTTGCATTAATATAGTTTCTATTTCTGTTCTAGCTTCATAATTGTCATAATCATTCTGTTCCATTTACATTTTGCATTTAGTTCTTCTAGCTTTACATTTTGCACTTTGCATTTCATAATAGGATTGTTAGTGACAAAAATCCTTTATATCTGGCTTAACTTAGATCTTTATGCACATCTTGATTGTTCACAAACTCTCAGATTGGATTGACACCTCTTGTACTACAATTGCATAAGGGGAATTAAAACACCCTGCCATCCATTCATCATCATTCATATCTCATCATTCCATCCATTTCATCACCATATCCAACAAAATAAAATGTGTTTCAGCAATGCGATAAGGCTTACATAGAGCCTGAGATTGAGAAACTCGATGCTAATTTTATCTTAAGGTATCCAACCGCAACAATTTATCTTGATGAACATGTAGGACAAGACAAATGGGCTCAATGTTATTTTCCAGGAGCTAGATACAACATAGACACGACTAATATAGTTGAATCTATCAATGGTGTCTTCAGATTAGCAAGAGGATACCCGCTATTACCAATGATTGATGCGATTGTTGCTAAAGTGGGTGAATGGTTTAACAAACAAAGGAAGATAGCCATAGAGACACCAAGTGATCAGAAATTAGTCTCTTTTGTTGAGTCATTGATGCACACAAGGTGTTCAGAATCAAAGCTCTCACCGCTTACTGAACTAAACAGCTATTTTCTGGAATATAGTGTGACTAGAGTTGATGGTAGTAGTTATCTGGTTGATCTGAGAAGTAAAACTTGTAAATGCAAACAATTTGATATTGACAGATATCTATGTGTGCATGAATTGTGCACTAAGTATTATTGGATGGAGCTGTGGGAATTAGAGTATTCAAGGACGATATACCATGTTCCTATTATGTCAATGTGGATGGTTCCAAATGATGTATGTGCCAAGATTGTTCTTCCTAAGTATGTCATAAAAAGAGGAAGAAAACCAACAAAAAGGGTTCCATCAACCGGAGAACATGGATGCAGAAAAAAAAAAAAATTCGAAGAAGATTTGGTTTGATAGTGAAGATTCTTGGGGATAATTATTTTTTTAATGTGGTATCTTGTTTGGACAACTTAGTAAAACTTGTTTTCTTTATGGTACAACTTTAACAAATTAACAAATTGAATTTGTATCTGTTATATTAACATGCAGTGATTTGTTTATGAATTAGTAGCAAATATGATATAAACTTTACATAAAAACTACATAATTTTTAGTTGATTCATATTTTTTTTTGAAAACAAAAATAAGTACGCTATTGCATAAATTAAAAAAAATTACAATAATATACAATTTGTTTACAATTTTGATACTTGTACAAAACTATCACCAAAAATAAAAGTAATGCATAAATAAATGTACTTAAAATTTTCATTATAGAATTCATTGTATTCTAGATTTACCATCAAACACACCTTATACTTCTAAAAGTTACTCCCTCCATTTTAATTTAGTTTTCGTTCCAGGACTTAATTTTTGTTTCCTAATAGTTGTCGTTTTAGATTTTCAATGCAGATGTTTGGTGAATATTTCAGTTTTATCCCTGCTTTATTAAGGTTCTGGCCAATAAAAAAATTATAAAATATAGTAATAAAAGGTAAATAGAAAATTTAATAGTTTTTTTAATTTGTGTGCAAAAACGTTAAAAGAAAAGTTAAAAAAAAAAACAGAGGGAGTACTACTTTGTCATTGTAAACTACATATAATTACAAAACCTAAGAAAATAATTGTTTAAATCATATGATTGCATGTACATATTCCAAATGTACATTAATTAACAAAAATCATGTGTGCAACTAAAATTATTTAGTTTTAGACATGGTATAACTAAAGTATTTAGAAAAATCGTAAGTGTACAACTTGCCACGGTGAGTACAATTTCAAAACTAGGAACAACTTATGCATTTTGACGGCTACACGTATACAATTTGATGACTAAGCAGGTACACATGAGGATCATGTGTTTGTTGTGTAAAACCAAATTTTCAAAATTTAAAAATTTCCAATTGTGGAATTGGAGGAAGAAATAAAAAAATCAAAATTGTGGGCTTCTCTTCTATTTTTAAAAAAAAATCCAAAAGAAGAACGAATAAGAAAAAAAAAGTCCTTTCCTCTCTCCTAGTTTTAGGATATGCGATTTCTGGAGAGTTGGGTCATCAATTTTTTTTTTTTTTTTGACATGAGCTGCAACTCTGAAGAATCGGGGATCTCATGTGGTAATTCCTCTAACCGAGTAAGGTTTTCCTGGCATCCAAAAAAAGTGTCATTGTGGCTCGACAATTGTTGAGATAATCTCTCAATCGACTCCAAATTTGTATTGTCGCTACTATCGTTGTGCATATGCAGCACAGAGACACATTATAATTTTTCTTCGATTATCAATTTTTCCAATCAATTTGCCAACTGGTGTTTTTGCAATTTCTGAATGTAGCTTGTGAACAATACCCATGTCTTTAACTGGGTTGATGAAGCATTGGTGGATGAGATAGAACAATTTGATCTTCAAGTAAGTGTTCTCGAAGAAGAATTTGGCCTGATGAAGATGGATAGGATGAGAGATATGAAAGAAATTAGGAAAACGTGTCTACTTGTTTTTTGTGGATGTCTGCTAATCGTAGGTTTTGAAATATGGTACAACTAAATAAAACTTGTTCTTTGTACTAGTACAATTAAATAAAACTTGTTCTTTGTACTGGTACAACTAAGTGAAAACTTGTCTTTGCATTATCTAATTGTAATTTGTATCTTGTCCTATCTTCGCCTATTGTTAGTATAATTTTTTAATTTCATAATTTTTTTATACACAACATAAAACAAACCAACACAAAGAGTTCACCTATAAAATGACTCAAACACAACATAAAACAGAGTTTAACATTCCAACCAAATGGTATTAAAAAAACATAGTTGTACATACCAAGCTGTATTAAAAACATAGATGTACCAAGCTTAATATTCTGAGTACTTAAACAAAAGAGTTCAGATAAATTTGACTCAAAACAGCTTAATTTTCGCCACTCCTCTGCCGTATGACAATAGGACTACTCCTCATGACTATGGTAGATCCCTTCCCCTTCTTTCTTATAATCTTTACCTTTTTACATTGTCGAGCCTCTGCTACTACGTCTTCTCCATGTGTTTTTCCTTCTCTTGTTCCCTTTTTTCTCTGGTATCTCACTGGACGTTTCGTGCTTCCTTCAGCCTGTTCCATTTGAGCCATCTCCTTCTCATTTTTCTCCTTTTCAGCTTTCTCCTTCTCAGCCTTTTCCTTCTCGACTTTCTCCTTCTCCGCTTGTTCCTTATCAGCCAATTCCTTCTCGGCTTTCTCCTTCTCATCATTCTCCTTCTCCGTCTGTTCTTTCTCAGTTTGTTCCTTATTGGCTTGTTCCTTCTCAGCTTGTTTCTTCGCAACTTTCTCATTATCCACTTGTTCGTCCTCAGCATTCTCCTTCTTAGGTTGCTCCTTCTCAGGTTGCTCATTCTCAACATTCTCAAAGATAGGTTGCTCCTTCTCAGGTTGCTCATTGTCAGCATTCTCCTGATTTTGTTCTTCATTCTCAACATTCTCATCATTCTCAAAGATAGGTTTTTCATTATCATCATTCTGAAAGATAAGTTGTACTATCTCACTCTCGGGTTGTACCTTATCCTTCACATACAATTCCATAAATTTGACCCTAGCATCACAAACATTAAATTTGTCAGCAATATCCTTAAACCCTTTGTTCACCTGATCTTCTAGCTGAAACAAGCTTGCAGCAAGTTGTGAAAAATTCTTCGGAGCCACATCAACCGGATTCATATTCTCCAGATTCACATCATCTTGATCCACATCAACATCATCCTGACCAACATTATCAGGATCCACATCATCTTGATCCACATCATCATGATCAACATCATATACGCGGGCCGCTTTATCTAGGTTGTAAAGCTCTTCGAACCATATTGGTTTCCCTTTTCCAACTACATGCTTGTTCCAATGATCATTAACTGGATCATCCTCATCATTCCATCCACCATCTTCAGACATGATACGACCTAAAAGGCGTACCTTCTGAGTAGTTGAAGCTATGATACTATAAATCTCTTGGAAATAGTATGAAATATATAGAAACACAATTTTAATCAACTCCAATGATACAACATAATGAATATGATTAGTAATTTATTGTATCATGGTTTCTAACCTTAGTTGTCTTAAGTTGGTCATAAATTTCCTTCAAAGAATTTCTTTTCACTTGGTTTATTCTTCATCTTGCACATCCGAGGATTATTACGATGTGCATTACTAACAACTTCTCGAAATTTTTTCTTTAGGAAAATAATTGCTTCAAACGCGAGAAACTACACACACAAAAAAAAAGAACTTTCAATACTTAGTTGGATCCCCCAGTTATACTAAAGTTGTACATTTAAAAATTTAATATTTACCTCCAAAGGAATTATGAAACTAGGAAAGATCCATTGTGTACCCACGTCTCCACCAAAGTGGCCCATCAAATGAAAGATGTCTTTCATGTTCTCATCAAACGCCTATCGACCCAAGGGAATGTTTTATACATATCAAGATCATTCACGGCTCTAAGAAAGAATGGCTCCACAGGGGTTGCTTTCTTCCCTCCTTTTTTTTCTCTATGGTGACGCTACATAATAAATATAATATTGCCATCTTCAAACGATTTGTAGAAGGTTTCCTCATTGATAGTAGCTTTGCTTTGACATTTTCATATTTTATTTTTGATCCAACCTTACAGTACCTCCCAACAAAGTTTAAATTTCCCAAACCTTCCTTGAATGTGAATACTTATGACAGTATAACCCATAAATGATTGCCATTTCTCTGAGAGAATACCATATGGGGACACCATTGACCATGAACCAACATTCATTTTTCTTCTCCAAACGCACCATGCGAAGCAAGAGCATCCACATGCCATCAACTTATGATTGGAGTCTTTGGGCATATAGAAGCTTGGACTATGGGTGCAATATGAACCAATCCAACTCTTCGGGTTGCAGATAACTTCCCAATAAGTTCACCGCCTTTGAAATATAACACTTTCAAAACAACTTGAAAGGCTTCCTATACTCGGTGTACTCGAAGTACCTTTTCCAGAGGTTGCATTACTTCAACATCATCCTTAGATTCCGATAAAACACATACCTAGTTATACAAAGTTTTACTAAGTTATGCTTTAAAAAATGAATTTCATAAAAACATAGTTATACCAGTTTCTACTTAATTGTTCAAAGTGTAGATACTTAACAATGAATCCCTATCATTTGACTCAGTTTGATCTGAATCACCTTTGGAATAATCTCCACAGGTCTCTTCTTCTTATATGATTGTATTTGTTCGGTTTGATGGTCCAACAAAGCTAGTGTTCTTTGTACGCGCCATTCGATTCTTTTGCACAAACAAAAAAAGAGAACAAGACCAATTAACAATTTCACTCGAATTCTAACCTACTTACCCAACATTTAAATCCATAACAAAATCGACAAAACCAATTAACCCAACATTCAATTGTATTGAACATAAAACTGAAAAAACACAAACAAATTTCGACTTATCCAGATTCGAATTATCCTTAGTTGTACTAACACTGAAGAGAGAAGAAGAATTTATACTTGATGCGATTTTTAAATTGTCGTGTTCTTTGATGAGAATTTTAAGAGTTTTACCACATTTGTATTACTGTAGCTTCCCAAATACCATATTTCAAAACTTTATTCTATAATACCATAAGCATCAATTAAAATAGCCATAATACCTTCAACTAAAACTACCAAAAGCATTTATTCTTTTATCATTATTCTTCTCTCTCATCTCACCTATCACTTTTGTCGACACTCAATCTTTTTTTCTTTATCTCTCTTTCTCTTTCTCTTCTTCACCTTTGTTAAAACTCCATTCATTTTTCTTGGAAACTTAAAAAAATATACATAGTCTTTACCTACATTATCGATTTTAAAAGAATATAAAATTAAATCAGTTTTAAGGAAAAAATAGATATCTTTTTTGGTCAAAGGGTATTGGAGATTTTGGTCAATCTCTTGTTATATTTTACTGTTCTAGGTTTAAAAATATAAAGATATAGAAATTTATAATTATTGTTCAAAAATATATATTTAATAGGATAAGATATGAAATCTTTTGTGTTTTGATATTCATTAAACTGTTATATAACATATATCTATGTATACCATATACTAAAATTCAATGAATTATTGACGCCCGGTCAGACCGGGTCGACCCAATGGACCCGGAAGATCTTCTTGTTGTCCACGTCGGGTTTAAAAACATTGGTTAAGAGATTAACGAGTTAAAACCATACTTATCACATATATAATTTGTAATCAAATGATGTTCGATTTATTCCTTAAATTAGGAAACCGATAATTTTGCGAAATTAAAACAAAGTATCCATAACATGTCACAGATTCCTCCACTCACTCACCACCATAAAGCCTCTCACTTCCTCTTCCCATTCCCTATGGTGAGTAGCTCAAAGCTCTGGAGCGTGATATCACGAGCAGTCCTCGACGGCGCAGCTCGGGCAAAAGAAGAAGACGATGGTCTAGAGGTCGGGTCAGGAACAAGCTGAGTCCTTTGAGCTGTTGAGGAACGGCCATTGTTTGGGATGACTCTGCTAGAGCGGTTCTCTGTGAAATCAGCTGAAGAAGTGGCTCGAACGCTCGAGACAACAGCTTTTCTTGAAGAACTTGCGTGTCTTGTTGAAGAGATTGGTCTTTCGACTCTCTCATAGTTTTGCTGGTTTTTAGTCAAGAACGAGGTTAGACAGGATTTCATTAGCGCTAATATAGAAGAAGATTTCGATGTTTTAAGATGACTCACTGATGTTGTATCCTTTGATGATGCTAATACATTCTCTGAGGTTCTTGGTCTAGATCGATCAGCTTGAACCGCGCCACTTCCTGACCCATTTCTTCTAGCATATGCCTCTAAGGCACCCGAAAATCTATCACGACTATCATGCCCAGCTCCTGCTCCAGCTGTATACAGAGACACAAATTTGGTTTAGTATGCCAGTTTTGGTCAAACACCAAAGTATGAGTAGGGAACGTGATGCGTTTCTGACCAAGTTAGTTAACAGAAAATCAACCAACGAATAGCTCTAAATGCCAACTTACGATATTCATATAAAGTGACGAACATTTCTTTCAGAATATGAAAAAAAATAAGAAATAAACAGAAACTAATCATCTCCTAGGTGGCCACAAAGCATTGCAAGTAACCAAAAAGGGAAACTGTTTGAGCGAAAAAGCAGAAACAGCCACGAAAAGATACACACAAAATTAGGCAAGTGTTTACTAAAGATACGGGTTATACAATTTAAGGCTTACCTGAAGGTCTATCTGGTCTTTCGGCAGTTGGTACTGGAGGATTCAAAGCTGGTCTTAGGCTTGACTATTGGAACACAGATACAAACGTGAGAATTTGATAATATGTTCCAAAGAACTCTTTACAACGAAATTCCGAAAAAAAAAAAAAAAAAACTGATGTTACTTACTCTTGGTTTGGAGCTCGAGCTGGAGCCAGAACTGAACTGTGGATACTTCAAGATTGTCCAATCAAATACATAGTCAAACTGATAACCTGTAAATAGACAACATTAATAACAATTTTGAGGTTTTTTTAACGTGAAAATCTTCAAGCATAAACTACAGAAAAATAAAGAAAATGGAATTTTCCCAACCTTCTCGAATGAAGAGATCCCTGAATAGCCTCTTTAGGTATGGATAATCTGGTTTGTCTTCAAACCGCAATGATCGTACATAGAGGAAGTATGATGTGAACTCAGGCGGAAAGGATTTACAGAGAACCTGTCAGTGGACATTTACTTTTTAGATTGTATCCATGAACGCGATATTTTGATAGATAAAGGACGCTTTTGCTAGCTTCAAGACAGGTTTCCTGATATAGTTGATAAATGGATTAAGAATTGGTACCTCTACAGGTGTAAGCCTTTTCTTTTCACTGATCTTGTCATACTTCTGCTTTTTGGTACCCGCACGAAGGCCTTGCCAAGGAAGACTAGCAAGAGAGACTGAGGGTAAGGGACAAATGGATAAAAATGGAAGTATATTCCAAAATAATGGGTGAAGTAAAAGCATGTATCTATACCTTCCTCGAAGAAAATACATAAGCACGTAGCCAAGAGATTCCAGATCGTCCCTCCTACTTTGCTCTGTGTTAGAGATCTCAATTTAGGATATGGAATTTAATGGAAGTATAAAATGTCAAGTGCACATATACATTATAGGAAAAGGAAGAA
The DNA here is from genome assembly GCA_024034495.1 of Camelina laxa. Classification (NCBI taxonomy): domain Eukaryota; kingdom Viridiplantae; phylum Streptophyta; class Magnoliopsida; order Brassicales; family Brassicaceae; genus Camelina; species Camelina laxa. The sequence goes on from CM043881.1 coordinate 30,718,009, forward strand.
AAAGTTTATATGAATGTTTATAAGAAGTAAGCAACACTAACCAATTCCAAGATGAGTGTTAACACTTGCATATCTAGCTGTTCCAGTAAGATTCTTGTTTTCTCTAAGAGGTAACTCGTGATTAGAAACATGAAAGGCGTAAAGGGAACATAGTTCCAATATTTCTGTAACACTTACAGAAATTTAACTTCTGCAAAACTCTTTCAACAAGGAAAAAAAAAGTCTACCTGTAGGGAATGTGCCTATGAGTTTGAAGATCTCTGTACTTTTTTGCAAGTCCGTAGTCAATGATGTAGACCTACACAAGAACAAATAGAAAATACCAAAGAACCAATGCAAACATATGTCACTTGATGTAGTAGCAAAAGAGTATGTCATACCATAAAAAAGTTGCATACCATAACAACTCACCTGGTTTGCTTTGCGTCCAAGACCCATCAAAAAGTTATCTGGCTTAATGTCACGATGAAGAAATCCCCGGACATGCATATACTCAACTCTATTTATCTGAAGTAAATAGAACCAAGCATAAACAAGTAGAACAATGTAATAACTCAAAAGTATCAGAATTTTAAAAAGAGAATTCTCGTACCATCTGATCTGCGAGCATTAGAACTGTCTTTAAATTAAACCTCCGACTGCAATAATTAAATAAATCCTCCATGCTCGGACCCAAAAGGTCTATCACCATGCAGTTGAATTCACCCTCAACCCCATACCATTTAAGGTGCGGAATTCCAGCTTCAAGAAAACAAGTGTAAAGATTAACAAAAGAAGGATAATCCAAGGTTTCAAAAACGAAGAAAGGCGAAACTTACTTCCTCCTTGAAGAAGCATATAGAGCTTTGACTCATAATGAAGTTGAGGATGCCTAGCCCGCGCAGGCTCCTGCAAAAGAAACGATAATTAATGAGTTTATACATTGTGTCAAACACAACCAGAGTTTTCGAATCGCAAAAGGGGTAACGATCACAATGTCGTGAACTTACAAGCTTCACAGCCACTTCTTCACCAGTTTGCACATTCACCCCTGATGATAAAACAAGTCACTAAATCAAAACTTGAAATTACCAAAAGTAAACAACTAAACAAGAAAGAAACTTCAATCAAAAATATTACCTAGAAAAAGTTCACCAAATGATCCACTTCCAAGTTTACGTCCAAGCTTATACTTGCCACCAACAACACGATCCATCGTTTCCAAAACTCACAACAAGTCTCCTTCTTTCTTCGATCTCTTAAACACTAACCCCACGAAAAAACCAAAGTTGACCCCAGATCTCAATTCCTGTTCCCTAGCTCTCTAAAAGCCTGATCGAATTCAAAGATCCCCAATTCAATTCCACTAAGACCCTTCAATTATCCCTCAATCAAAGTACCAAAATCAACATCAAATCGCTGAATCGATTTCGACCTTAAAGCTTCTGCCTTTACCCAAAACTAAAAATTACCCATTGACCAACATCGTCATCTGACAACTTCTCTGACAAAAGTTTCAGATCAGGTTACAGAATATACAAAAAAAAATGAAACAGAAAGAAACTTTACAAAAAAAAAAAAAAAGGCGAAAAGAACAAAGACCGACGAAATCAGAGTCAGACCAAACAACCAAACAAAAAGATTAGGTCTTTGGATTCGATTACCCTCTGATCTATATAGACTACTACGAGACAGCTTGATTCAGTATTTTTCTCTCTTTTTTTTTTTCGTAGGGAAGATAACGAATTAGAGACGAAACCAAACGTTAAAAGAAAACTGAGAAAGAAATCTGACGAGAGCGGATTTTTTATTTTTTTCCTTATCCCTAATTTCTACAACTTTCTTTTTTTTTTTCCTCCAAATTTGCTTTATTCTTCATTTAATTAGAATTTAATTAAATTCAATAACAAGTAACGTCACCATATAAAAAACCATATGTTAATAGCATAAAATTAGTTGGGCTTTAATGTTCTCTTCTGTAGCATCTTTATATTAAAAAAGTTGCTCTGTACCATTTATATTTGATTAATTCTTTTTTTCTGCTTATTCTGGATTTCTAAATTTTATTTTATTTTTATGAAATTATATTATATTTATTTTTGGTTTTAGACCTTCTCTTCTATAACAGTGTCAAACATATAATGACATGCATTTTCTACAAAGACAGCTAGAAGAACATTGGTTTTAAAATATTCAGACACCACTTGGAAAAAAAAAAAAAAGTGTATATTTAAAACAAGAAAAAGTAAACATTGAGCATCATCAATTAGGGCCTTTACCAAATTAGTCGGTATGATTAATTTCACTCGCCTAAAAAAACTTTATATGGGCTTAATTAATTGGGCTTCTTGTAACAAAGTTCGGCCCATTAAAAAGTCCAAAAGAAGTGGATACTTTCATTCTAGCATATTCGATTAAATCTGATGACGTGGGGATCACAGCATGGATCTGAGCTTTCTTTTCACCACGACCACCACCCAATAAATATACCACACAAGCAAGCTTCATACACCTTCTTCACGCTCTCACTCATCTAATCACAATCTCTTGTACTTTTTTCTTTCCGGCAATAATTTCCCGATCTCAATACGATGGCGAAGGAACCAGTTCGTGTTCTTGTTACCGGAGCTGCAGGTAATTTCATATCTCTCTGATATCGGATCTCTGTTTATTGATTCGTATATCGTCAGATCTTTACGTATTTCGAAGTTTTGCTTAATCTGAAAAATTTACTCGATTCGATGCTTCGTAGTTCAGAGTCGGCAGCGAGATCTGAGCTGAGAAAATTTATTGGATCTTAGTTTCGCTTTTAAAAAGTATAGTTCTGAGTGATACCTGCTGCATGTGAGATCTAACTATTGATTTCGATGAATATATGAAGACTTATATGATTTTTTTTTTTTCTGATTTTGGAACATGTGTTTAGCGATTGATTGTTAAATCTGTGTGTAGATCATCTTTAAAATGTGTTTGGATTATTGTATTGTCATTTTGGGGTTGTTTTCTCATGATTTTGCAAGCTTAGTTTAGCGATATATAGTTTTGTGTGTGTATTATGTTTAAGTGTGTGATTGTACGGTTGTGCAGGACAAATCGGATATGCTCTTGTACCTATGATTGCAAGGGGGATAATGCTTGGTGCAGACCAGCCTGTGATCCTCCACATGCTTGATATCCCTCCAGCAGCAGAAGCTTTGAACGGTGTGAAGATGGAGTTGATCGATGCTGCTTTCCCACTTTTGAAAGGTAATTTGAGTTATCAAACATAGTTGTGTGAACATATATGACTGTGGATTAGATATGGTTTGCTGCTGGAGACTAGAATATGATCTTGGCGTTTTTTTTGGTGGCAGGTGTGGTGGCGACAACTGATGCTGTTGAGGGTTGTACTGGTGTCAATGTTGCTGTCATGGTTGGTGGATTCCCAAGGAAGGAAGGAATGGAGAGGAAGGATGTCATGTCCAAGAACGTTTCCATTTACAAGTCTCAAGCTGCTGCCTTGGAGAAGCATGCTGCACCAAACTGCAAGGTTATAAGTCGTCTATGAATCGTTTATTTTTTAGCTATTTTGCAGAAATGTAGCAAGATGATCTTTCATATTCACCCTAAGAATCTAGTCTAAGACAACTCTCTGCATTTCGTAGGTTCTGGTTGTTGCAAACCCTGCAAACACCAATGCCTTAATCTTGAAAGAATTTGCACCTTCGATCCCAGAGAAGAACATCACTTGCTTGACCAGGCTTGACCACAACAGGGCATTGGGACAGGTCTCTGAGAGGTTAAGCGTGCCAGTGTCTGATGTCAAGAACGTGATTATCTGGGGAAACCACTCATCAACCCAATACCCAGATGTCAACCATGCTACCGTCAAGACTTCTTCTGGAGAGAAGCCAGTGCGTGAGCTAGTCAAGAACGACGAGTGGTACAAATATTTAAAACCTCATAATATCTCCATCTAGTTTCTTTCTATGCAATGCTCACATATGTTAGAGGTTAATGTTGTAGGTTGAATGGAGAGTTCATCAGCACCGTTCAACAACGTGGAGCTGCCATTATCAAGGCCAGGAAGCTGTCTAGTGCGCTCTCTGCAGCTAGCTCTGCTTGTGATCATATTCGTGATTGGGTAGTTGGAACTCCCGAGGTCTGTCATTTCTACTATTCAATTTGAGAATCAGTTGATTGTTAGTTGATTGTTTTGTGTAGTAAATAAAAGTAAAATGTTCTCTGATTTGATTTCTCAGGGCACATTTGTTTCAATGGGCGTATATTCAGATGGATCGTACAACGTTCCGTCTGGACTTATCTACTCTTTCCCCGTAACCTGCCGTAATGGAGAATGGACCATTGTTCAAGGTAAATATATTTTCTCGAAACCTTATAGTTACCATAAGTAAAACACAATGTTTTAGAGGACCTCTGTACTGAACCGTAAACTCAATTGTCCACCTAGAATCCTAAGAGTGCAAAGCTGGTCCTCGTTGCAATGATTAGCTCATAGAGAGCTAGAGATGCTGGTTTATAGATTGTTCTGATGTGTGTTGTTGTTGATCACAGGTTTACCAATTGATGAAGTATCAAGGAAGAAGATGGATTTGACAGCAGAGGAGTTGAAGGAAGAGAAGGACCTCGCTTACTCTTGCCTCTCGTAAACCGGTTTTTCCTCAGCTGGTTTAATCAAATGAGAGCACTGTCTCGAATAAAGAACTTATGTTATAAAAAGAGCTTTTAATAACCTCTCTTGAGGTTTTAGTTCTCTTAATTCCCGATGTGTCAGCGCTGATTTGCTGACCATATAATAAACAAGCATTTTGATCGTTGATTGATCTCTTTCTGTTTCAGATTCGGTTTCTCTTACCTTAGGAGAAAAAGAACTCGATTTACAAATTGTTGAGTTTTGCAGATATGGATTAAAAGTTTAATTGGGTTTAAGTTTTTTTTTTTTTTTTTTTTTTGACTCATGAAAGATAGGAATATATCTTTATATCTTCACATACATTATTTGAAGTTTAATCTGTTAAAAATCGAGAGAGAAAAAAAAACAAAAAAAAAAAAAGAAGACAAAGCGTTCGAGAGTTTTTCCTCTCTGGTCACCCGCGCCTGTAAGTTGGTTTTCTGTTTCTTCTTTCTGTTTTTTGGTGAGCCCAGCGATGGTCGTCGTGGTTGATTTTAGGTCAAGGTTTTGATGTCGTCGAAGAATTTTCAGAGCTGGTCCCGTCGGCTTCTCAATCGGTGGATCTATCTAGCTCCATAGCTCGTCGTCTCATCCCAGCCTCTCCCGGTTTAAGTTGTTTCTTTAAATTGTTGCTCCTCCTCTTGGTTTCTTTTGTTGGTGGTGCGGTGAAGCTGGTTTTGGAGCTAACTCAGTAGGTTTATCTCTGCTTGAGGGGCACCAGTGGTTTAAGAGTGGTGTGGTTTTCGATGTGCTTTGTGGTCTGGTGTTGTTTATTCTTCATTTTATGGTTCTCGATCCTTTTGGCTGCCTTTGATGATCTTCGTTGTGGCTGGGTTAGTTTGCTTAGTTTGTTTCATGTTAAGGTTTTTTGTGTAGTTTTAAGCAGAATTTTGGCCTTCGATTGGGAAATCTGTTGGTTTGTCTGGAGTTTCGATTGTGGGATTTGTGGTTGCGGTTGAAGCGGTAATTCTGTTGGGTTTTGTGGTTGCAGAAAAGATGTTAGTAATTTCTGGATCTGGTAGATCCATGGTGCGACTCGAAGACTAATGGTTCTTCTTTGCTTGATCCTTCTCTTGTATGGTTACCGTTTATGTTCTTCTCATCGTCTTGAAGCCGTTAGTTTTGTTTGGCTGTGATTGCGTTACCCGCCCAGCCTTTGCCTTTCCACTCACCTTTGGTCTACTCTCCCATCCTTTGTTTCCCAAATGGTTCGTTCCTTTTCTAAGCATGGACTTCGTTTTGATGGAAGTTACGCTAGTCTTCTAAGTTTGCAGTTGGTTCTTCTCATGTTTGTTGCTCGTTGTGGATGATAGCTATCTCGAAAAATCCTTTTTTCTCTCGAGTTCAGTTTATTCGAGAGGTCAGACTTCGCTCTTTATCTCTACTTTGCAGATCTGGTTTGATCTGATCGCTTTTTGAAGTCTTCTAGCTAGACGTGAAAGGACGCTGCAGTCGTCGTCGCATCTAGAAGTGTGTTCGTGTCTTCACTTGCCGGGTTATGAAGATTAGGTTCTGGTTTCAAGAGATTGGCTCTCATAATGATAGGAGGAGGTTGTTGTTATCTTCGTGTTGACTGTGGGCACCCTTGTTAAAACTCTTTTGCATGTGCTTGAGAGAAGAGGTTTTTTTGCATCCTGAGACTAGTGTGTTGTAAGGTTTAAGCCTAGTTTGCCTATGTTTTTAGTTTATGGGTTCGTCCTCTTTCGTTTTAGGTTTGAGTTTTTCGGCTTTGTTTTAAGTGTTTAATTCTCTTGGATAAAGTTTAAACTCCGGAAAATTCTCATTTTGCGCCGGCTTTGACTCCGGGGACATTTTTGTCGTCCGCCGGCTTAAATTCTCCCTCTTTTGGGCTTTGTGTTTCATCTTGGTCCAAAACTAGTTCATTAATAAAATTTAAGATGACAAAAAAAAACATATAAGACGAGAGGCTTGGAGTTTAAGAAAGTGCGTCCTTACCTACAACTTTTTAACAAATCATCCCCAATGGTAGTCCGTTTCGGGTGCATTCAAGTGTACGTGCCATGTGATTTGGGAGTGATGCGATTCCGGGTGGAAATCCACATCCCAAATAGAAATTTTATTTAAATAAGTATTCGTACTATATTATAATATTTATTTTCTATTTTTTAAAAGAAAAATATTGCATAAAAATATATTAGATTTCCGATTTTATAAAACAATTTTCGATTTTTGAGTCTTTATAAAGGGTATTTTTAATAAGAGTAATTAAGGAGAAGTCGAATTTCTAAGGATTGAGTTCTTTCGACTTCTCCTTTAATATACTAGGTTTTGAATCCATGCTACGAGTGGGTTTATTTAATATATTTTGGTAAAGGTTATATGTGAGAGATGATAGTCATGAAACATTATCTTATAATGAACTTTAAATTACTATTAAGGTAAAACTTTTATTTCAAATACACAATTTAAAAAAAAAACAAAACCAATTGTGTTAAAAATTCAAATATGATAAAAAGAATCATGAATTTATATTTAAACGTTATACTTTTTTTTCCCTTCTTCACACTCTTTCACTGAATAATCATTCAAAACCTCTTTTTTAGATTAGCACACAACTTGTTAAAACCAATCAAACTTCACGATTAAAATTATTGCCTCTTTTCTTGTAAAATTGTGCAATTCATAAAAACTAACATAGTCATACATTCACTCAATTATTGATACTTTCACGGTATATTTACTTGGTTTTAGATTCACACTTATTGAAACTTCTCAAACCAAAATCCTTAATACTTCAAAATTGTAAATTACTTGGAAATAAAGTAATATGAACAAATATATAGCTAATAAAACATGTGAGTTTGTCATCGAGCCTTCTTTTTTAAACCCCAAAACTTGACTCAAACATCATATCAAGATCTTTGCGACGTCAATCCTTCTTCCTTAGATCCAAAAAAATAAATTAGTGAAAGAATATTAACTCATCTATAAAATCATACAGAAAATATGTTTTACAGCTCATAAGAAATAAATATTATGGAGGTAGATAAATAAAATATTTGAAAATCGAATATATAAAATTTAATAATACTTAAATGTTAAATTTTTTAATAGAGTTTAAATATTTATAATATTTTATATTTTAGATGTAGTTTAAATATTTATAACATATTAATGATAAAAATTTAAGTATTTATAATATTTTTTAATATTCTATTAAGTTTAAATATTTATAATATTTGAACCTTTTAAAAGTTTTAATAATTATGATATTTTAAACTTTTAAACTACATATAAAGTTTCAATATTTTTAATACTTTAAAAAATTTTAAAATATTATAATATTATAAAACTTTTTAGAAGTTTTAATTTGCTAAAATCTATAGATAAACTTCTAAAAACTTTTAATTTGTTCAAATAAAAAACCAGATTAACCCAAATAAAACTTTTAAATTTGGACGCCTGATAGATCAAGCTTTATGGTCATTCGTAGTTGGAAACATATTAGTCTTATAATTGTTTTCATCTAGTGTCTTAATTTTTCTAGCCGATGTGAAACGCTGTACATATACTTATTTATAAATATTTTAATACATAAATTTTTCATAATTTCAAAAATGTTATATGTTGAGATGTCTGATCTCGATTGGTCGTTTAAAAATCTGAATATATAAAATTCTGTATATTTTAAAAATGTTAAATAATGAAGTGGCTAATCCCTATTAGATGTTTAAAATCCTAGGTGGACAGTCTTGAAACTTATAGCACCTACTTTTATTAGTATAGACTAGGTTTTGAACCCACGCGTATATATTTTGATGAAAATTATATATGTTTGATGATCTTTGATAAAATATTATCTTATAAAAATTTAAATTAGTATTAAGGAAAAAAATAAATTTCAGATACACAATTATTTAATAAAATAAAAATCAGTTGTGTTATAAAATCAAATCTGATAAAAAAATCATGAATTTAACTCGACGTCCAGGTGAGATGGATCAAACTAGTGACTTCACATATCCTAAACCATTTATTTGACCACCAGAAAAACGAAACAATTTTATAATCATGAATTATCTCATTTTTATATTTAATTGATCGCTACCACCTATGTTTTCATATTTTTTATTCAACGTTTTCTTATTCTTTATATTCTTTCTTGTTATTTTCATTGTCAAATTTTATGGTAATTGTCATCTTTACTTTTACTGTCTGGTTCTTCGTTATACTCTTTTTCTTCTTCTTCTTCCTCGTCAACATTTTCACATTCTTCCACTGAAAAACTTTTTTTAAAAACTACCACACAGCTTATTAACTCATCAAATTCTAAGACCAAAATCATTTCTTTTCTCATAAAATTTGTGCAATTCATGAAGACCATCATAGTCAACACATGCACCCAATTATTGATAATTTCATCCATATACTTATTCGGTTTTAGATCCACACATATTAAAACTTCTCAAACCAAAATTCTTACTTGCAGAAATAGTAATATGAACACATGTATAGTTAAAACAATATTTGTGCTTTTAGTCGGTCCTTCTTCTTTAAACTCAAATAACATCAAATTAAGTTCTTGTGACGTTAATCCTTCTTTCTTATACTTAAAAATTAAAATTTTACTGCAAGAATATCAAAAAACCTGTAAAGTCATACACAAAAATAAACATGTTTTACAGCATATAAGAGATATAAAGCACAAACGGAGATATGTAAGATATTTTCAAGATATTAATAATCTGATATATAATATTTAGTAATTCTTAAACTCTCAAATTTTTAATAGAAATTAAATATTTAAAAGAATTTAAACTTTACATGTAATTTAAATATTTGTAGCATATTTTTTTAGAGTTTAAATATTTAAAATATTTTAAACTTTTTATGGAGGTATTTCTAATATTTTTAAACATTCTATAAAGTTTAAATATTTATAATATTTAAATCTATTAAAATTTTAATATGCTAAATAAATTAAATAAAACTTTTAAATTTGGAAACCTAATAAATCAATCTTTTAAATTTTAAATATAATTTTTGAACCCTTTAAAAAATTTCAATATTTTATAATATTTTAAACTATAAAATTTTAAAATCTTTAAAATCTTTTTAAAAGCTAAGAACTTTTAAAAGTTTCAATATTTATACTATTTAATCTTTTAAAATTTTAAATATTATAATTTTTTTTGAAACTTTTTAAAGTTTTAATTTGATCAAATAAAAAACTGGATCAAACCGAATAAAGATTTTAAACTTGGACGCCTGATAAATTAAGTTTTCCTGCTCATTCGTTGTTGGAAGCATATTAATCTTATTTATACTGGTTCTGAACCATTGTCTGAAAAATTTATAGCTGATATGGGACATTGTTGTACATAGTTCTTTTATTTGCATAAATTTAAACTTTTGAAAAATTAAAAAAAAATTGTTAATGAATGACATGTCAAATCCTGATAGGTTGTTTAAAATAATTCTTAATATAGAAAATTCTGAAAAATTTTAAAATTGTTAATGAATGACATGTCAAATCCCGATAGATTGTTTAAAATCCTATGTGTACCGCTTTAGGAGCTTATAGCTCCTAATTTAATTAGTATAGATTAGATCTATAAACATCTCTTGAATTAGATTTATATATTAATGATATATGTAACTAACATCCATTCTTAAAATCAAACTATAATATATAAACTAATATAATTCTTAAAAAAAATATCTTTACATCAAAAAGAGATTTTAAAATTCAAAATATTGTTTTACAAATGGTTATTATAAATGTTGAAAACCCTATCTAAAAGACCAAAAAAAAAAAAAAAAACTCATTCAGACATAAAGTCAAACACATAGCATGCAATATCTGTTAAGTTTTATCTAAACTGAAAAGACATAAATTCATCACCACTTCTTCATATTTTGAGTCTTTTTTATTTTTATTTTTATTTATTTTTTTTTTTGTCGTCTAAACTCCATATACTAGTTCACGGTTGAGAACTCTCTTCTAGAGAGAGCCTGTGAGGAACCGCCGAACTTACTTGGGAAAAACAGAATCCGCGACCTCTTGCACATTTCGCAAGATGATCAGCGGGAGTATTACTACTATGAGGGATATATCTAATAACCAGCGAGGAAAATAAATTCCTGTAATATATAAAATCCTTCAGCTCTACTGCAAATGCAGGCCATGCCTCTGGGTTTGAAGTCATAGCAAGAAGGTCCGAACAATCTGTCATAATGAGGATACTTGTCAACGGAATCGCCAATAAGCACTTCATCGCCCAATAAGCACTCCAACTCGGCATAAAGAAGGGAAAGACTTCTACGCGAGCCCTTCAATCCTAAATGCCTCATTCTCCCTCCAGAATATACAATCCAACCGTGCCCACTTCTTGAATCTGACGCATGCCAAGACCCGTCAATAAAGCAAACAAGAACATCAGATGGAATAGGCATAATCTCCACTGTGGGCTCTGTCCCTGCTAAGGGATCTTCTCTCCTATTTGCTCGCCTCCATGCTTCTTCCTCTTGAATAGCGATATCAAGGGTCTCTTGTGGTGGTTCTGAAATATTGTCAAAGACTTTTTTATTTCGCGCCTTCCAAATATACCACATAATCTATGGAAAAACTCTTAAACTCTCCTCGCTCGCTCCCACGTCCTTACCCCGCCAATATAAATAATCAATATTTTTGTATATTGACGATGATGGGAACAACATAGGGGATGCAGGGATATTCGACAAAGCCCATACTTGTCTAGCTGGGGGGCATTCGAAGATCACATGATTGATGGTTTCTTCGTCCGCTCCACATCTTGAACATCCTTTGTCTCTGCCAATATGGCGATAGTGTATTTTTTGGCTTGTCGCCAAGCACCCAGCAATACATTGCCACACAAAATGTTTCAACTTTCGTATAGTTTTTAATTTCCAAGCTTGTGCTTTTAGTGCCGTTACACTAGGCCCCTGAAAAGGGAGTTCAAAAGCAGGACGAGATATGATTCTCGCGGCCTCGTAACCAGACTTCACGGAATAGTTTCCGGACTTAGTCATAGTCCAACAATATCCATCATTCGATGCAATACGACTCGGTTTTAACCCTAAAATGAGGGTAATTTCTTCTGGAGGGAAGAGTTCCCAGAGACGATCCAGTTTCCATTGTTTTGTCTCGAAGTCAATCAAAGTGCTAACACAGATCAAAGGATCTCGAACATCTGAAAGTCCTTTCGGAGGGCGTGCAGGGGAATCGGGTATCCACGGATCAGTCCAAAGGTAAGTACCAAACCCCGAGCCTATAGTCTTCCAAATCCCATACTTCAAAACATCTTTAGCAGCAAGTAAACTCCTCCATCCATATGATGGACGGTTGGATACTGTTATCTCTAAAGGACTGATATACTTAAAGTACCTTCCTTTAAGGACCCGACTAAGAAGAGAATCAGGAAATCTTAATAGTCTCCATAGTTGCTTCGCCAATAATGCGAGATTAAATTCTTCTAGGGCTTTGAATCCTAGGCCTCCATCAGAAAGTTGAGAGCATAATTGGTCCCAAGATATCCAATGTATACCTCTACTATCCGCCTTATTACTCCACCAAAAATCTGCAATCGCACTAGTTAACTTAGAACATATTGCTTTAGGCAATAGAAAACACGACATTACATATGTTGGAAGGGCTTGTGCTTGAGACTTAATAAGAATTTCTTTCCCTCCTTTCGAGAGGAATTTTGAAGGCCATGGGTTGACTCGTTTATGTAATCTATCCCTGAAAAACGCAAAGACCTCGGCTTTTGACCCATGAATCTTTTCAGGGAGACCCAAATACGTCCCCATGCCTCCTTCTTGGGAGATTCTCATAATTGATTTAATTTCTTGACGTAAAGATGATTCTACCTCATTTCCAAACATAATGGAAGATTTAGCAAAATTAATCTCTTGTCCTGAAGCCTCACAATACTTGCGGATAATGTATATCACTTCTTTACTTTGTTGAATATCTGCCTTGTAGAAAAATAAATTGTCATCAGCGAAGAGAAGATGTGAGACTCGCGGACTTGCACAAGCGACCCTAAGGCCTTGAATTTTCCGTCTGCCTCTGCTCTTCTAATCTGAGAGATGAGAGCTTCCGTACATAAAATAAACAGGTACGGAGAAATTGGATCCCCTTGTCGAATTCCACGCGTCGGCCTAACACGGCCTTTGGGATTCCCATTGATAAGAACCTGATAGGATACAGAAGTGATGCATAGCATGATCCACAACGCTCATTAAAACCCATTTTCTCCATTAAGGATTGGAGAAATCGTCATTCCACCCTATCGTATGCTTTGCTCATATCGGTTTTGAGAGCCATAAATTTTTTCCTATTAACAGAGTTACAGCAAAGGGCATGGAAGTTTTCTTGAGCGATGAGGATGTTGTCAGTTATCAGTCGTCCTGCTACAAAGGCAGACTGTGTCTCAGAGATTAACTCTAGAAGAAATCTCTTTAATCGGAGACTCAAGATCTTCGATATCACCTTATAGCTTACATTGCATAAGCTAATAGGACGAAATCCTGACATTTCTCTGGGTCTATCTCCCTTAGGTATAAGGCATATATTGGTCTCGTTTATCTTGCCATAAAAAATAACAGAATTGAAGAAATTCTTCACCATATTGATGAGATCTTTTTTTGTTATATCCCAAAAGCGTTGAAAGAAAAGAGCGGTCATCCCATCCGGCCCTGGGGGTCTTTCCTGGCATCAGTGAGAATAACGCTTTTCTAACTTCCGCTTCTGTAACATCCTTAGTTAGACACTCATTCATGGCCGATGTGACCATGGAAGGGATTTCTCTAAGAACTTGGGAAGGATCACTCGCATTCGAGGAGGAGAATAAGTTATCAAAATATTCGGCGGCGACTTCCTCTAGCCCTTCTTCGTTATCCACCCATACTCCATTTCGATCAATAAGGCCTGTAATTTTGTTTCTTGCACGTCTTTGCTTCATCGAGGCGTGGAAGAATTTTGTATTCTTATCTCCCTCTGCATACCTATCTTGACGACTCTTTTGGTACCAAAAGGTTTCCTCTTCCCTATAAGCATCACATAATCTCTTTTTTAACAATAGGATGTCATCCGTCGTAGTGAGTTCGTCCTCATACGCTTCATCAATCTTTGTTTGGAGTTCCTTGATAAGTTTTTCTGAATTTGTTACAGTAGATATCTTCCAAATGGAGAGAACTCTTCGGCAATTTTGAATTTTTCTTGACAAAGGGCAATTCTCGCGAGTTCCACCTACACTCCATCCTTCTTGAACCGCTTCCTTTATTCCGGGTTTATCAATCCATCTCTTATCAAACATGAATTTACGCGAAATTTTTTTTGGAGTCGAGCTGATAGACGCTAAGAGGGGTCTATGATCTGAGCCCCACATTTTCAAATACTCCATATTTGTGTGGGAAAAAATATTATGCCATTCTTCATTCCCCATAGCTCTATCCAATCGGCATCTTACCTTACCATTTTTTCTTTGACCAATCCATGAGAATTGATTGCCTTGAAATGGAAAGTCAATAAACCCACAGGCATTGATCATAGCACGAAAGGGTAGAAAGGAGGCTTCAGATCTTTTTTTTCCTCCTCTTTTTTCATGGTTTCCTGTGATCTCGTTAAAATCGCCAATTATGAACCATGCCTCGGATCTAGCTATGCCAATCCGTGTCAATCGGTCCCAAACATAATCTCGATCCTTGACCACAGGATCACCATAGATAAAAGTCATAAAAACTCGGTTTCCATTAATGATTGTTTCGATGTCGATCAATCGATCATCTAACAACAAAAACTTAACCGGATAGTCCTTTGAATAGAAAAGAGCTAAACCTCCACTATTGCCATCCGGCTCAACAGTTTGGAGATTGTCAAATCCTAACTCGGCTTGCAAGGTTTGCAAAAATGTTTTATCATTTTTTGTCTCGGATAAAAACATAAAACCTGGAGAGTACATGTGACACATCTCTCTCAGTCGACGAGAAGTTTCTTTAGCTCTCGCCCCTTGACAGTTCCATGCTAAAGTCCTCATATGTTAGTTCCGGAGGGAGTAACAAACCCCACCGTACTAAAAAAGAATCGAGTGACTTTGCACATTAAACATAGGATCACTTCATTAGAAGGGATGTAAACTGAATTTTTAAGTCGTTTTTGATTTAGCAAATCAAAATTCATTACGTGACATTTCAGTTTGAGAATTCTCTCCAAAAAAGAGGAAGCATGTATAGTTTGTATCACCATTAGGACTGATAGCAACACCAATGATTGTTGGAGGTGCCATTCCTTAGAGGACGATTGTAGACTCATAAAAGGAAGTAAGTAGCTTTTAAGCGTTAGGTACCACTTCTTCATAATCTTAGGTAGTCGCTTCATATAGAAGGAAAATATTAAATACAGGGTTTGACCCTTTGCAATTAGGCCCATAATAGTGTAATGGAAAGGGGAATTAAAATTTAAATCTTCAAAATACATTTTGACCCCAGTCCAATCCCACCACAAAAAACTTCGATTTGGAAATACAATGGATCCACTGGCGGCTAGGTTTGGAAAGCCTCTCGGGACATCGACGTCGCCAGTGATGATGGCGCGGCCGTAGCCGGAGGAGGTTTGACGGATATACAGCATTGAACGTCTTTGTACTTCCGATCTAAAGGATTGGTGAATCTTCACCTCTGTTGACTCACGGACCACCACATCGGAAACTCCGACCAAAATGAGACCGTCGCTTAAGGGAGAAATATATCTTCGGTTAACAGCACAGTCAGCCTGAACAGGTACTCCGACCACCGGTTTTTGAGAGATGACCACCGGATCTTGAGAACCCACTGCCAGATCTTGAACGCCGACCACAGACAGCCACAACATAAGAGATTTCCTCATAGACTTTGATCGTCGAGCTTTCTTCACAAGTGTGAGAATGGTTATGTAAAAATCACGCCATAAACAGCTAAGCCGGCGGAGGGAAAGAAGAGACTGAAGCTTCTGCCTTGATTGAGGTATCTCAGTGCTCACTGTAGAAAGAGGAGCTGAGACTAAGGCTTGAGAAGAGTTAAACCAAGCTTCCAATGAACTTAGCATGAAGCTAGAAGTTGCAAGTGAGGCTCTGCAAATGGCAGGAAAAATCTCCAAGAGAGGTGAAGCTTGGGAAAGAGAGACTGGGATAAGGAGAGGTGTTTGAAGATGATGAAGATTCATCAGGCCTAGGGGGAAAAAATTCAGCTTCGAGATCCGGATTCAAAAAAAATTGAACTGGGTAGAAAGAACTTCGGGAGAAGTGCCTGAGAGCATTCTCTCTCTGCTTTTTTTCTCTTTGGTTTGATCTTTATTTTTTTGAGTCTTTATAAAGGACCAACTTCTTCTATAATGTCTATAAAATATACAAAGCAGTTTTCGAATTTCAATTACTGAAATTGAAAATTATTTTTAGAAAGAAGAGAAGATGAATTTTACAAAATACTAAGAAGACGTTGGAGCTTATGAAAATGTCGGTGACAAAGGATGACGACGGCAGCGAATATTACGCCGGTGATAAAGGACGACGGCGGCGGCGACAAAAACAATGCTTGTGAGTTGTGAGAGGAATCAAGACACGAGACTTAGCGAGAAAGAAAATTATATATGTAATTTTATATATGTTCTAAGGACATAAGTGTCATTATCTAGCGTGAATAGAGTCTTGGTGCACCACAGTCGGACCAAATGTTTGCGACAAGGTTCAACATAATTTTTCAAGCAGTTAATCATAGGCTAAAAGCATGTGTTGCCATTCTCTGGTGACACTCCAATTAGTTAAACGTCTACTAGATGAACCAAACTTTCAGGCGGTGGTCCAAGATGGATGGCTGTTTGACAATAACAGTTCTGATATACCTATCAGTGAACGCATCAAAAACTGCAGACAGAACATGGCGAAACTAAGGCGGGATGTACAACTAAACTCGGAACAACGCATCAACTCGATTCAAAGTCGTTTAAATTTTGCAATGGAAAGCTTAAACCCAGTTTTGCAAGGAACGATTCCCCAGCTACATGATGAGCTAATGAAAGCATACAGAGATGAAGAGAAGTATTGGCAGCAAAAGAGTAGAAACGAGTGGATGAGTACGGGAGATCAAAACACAAGTTGAAGATCAATTCTTTCCAGCCAAACAACCATTTGGGATACATTCAATTTGCTAAAGAAGGTTAATCTGGTTGTTCATTTGAAGAGTTTTAGGTCCAACTGGTTTAGGAGCTTCCAGAATTATGTATGGCAACCAGGAGCTGTTTCTACTAAGCCAAAAGTGAAGAAATGGTACAGTTTATGTTGTTTCTCATCAGCAAGTTGGACCAAGGATTCAAAGAGAAAGAAGTTCAAGGATGCATGTATTGGGCTATTTCAAGAGATTATGACCAAATAGAGCATGGAAAATTCTATTGGGGATGTTGTCTATCAAGTCCAGCCCACTTTCAGCCTAATACAAGCCCAAGAAAGCCTAAAATAATCACCTTATTTTGTGGTCAAAGAGGAGTGACGAAAATTGAGTTCAACTCACCTTGGGAAGGACACCTTGGGAAGGAAACCTTGGGAAGAGAAACATGCATCAAGACCAAGAGTTGGGTCTTCATTCAACTATCTATATTTATTGTCTTTTAGTTTCAAGAATAATCAATACTTGGCTTTGTTACCAAGTTTTTTATCCCTATATAAACACATGTAATCTCATTTGAGAATAATAAATCAATTTCCTTTTCATTTTATGAGTCTATCTCTTTGTTCTTTGTGTAGAACAGTTCTTTGTTTCTTGGTGTGCAATATCCAAGCAACAGCCTCCTCTTGCTGGACTAGTATGTCATATCTAGCAGTAATTGGAGTTGGGAATATCAGCAGCTTTCTGCAACTGCTGTGCGACCCCTCAATCCATCAAATCTCCCTTGTTTCACCTTGCACCTTGGCGAGTTTCTATCTTTTCTAATCCAGCTGAGTGATCCTCGAATTTGGGCGTATCAAGTGGTATAAGAGCCACACAACCGGTACTTGTCTGTTCATCTTCTCATCTATCCATTTTTTCATCTTTTTCTTCCTTCTTCTATCTTTTCATCTTCTATCATTTCCTTTCTTTCATCTTCTATCTATTCATCTTCTTTCAAGAAAAAAAAAAAAACCAGAAAAAAAAAAAAAAAAAAGAGAAACAAGAAAAAAAACAACAAAAAAAAAAAGAGAAAAAAAAGAAGCAAAACAAAAGAAAATGTACAATGGTCGTCGAGATTGTGGATCATCGAAGACGGAGGGCTTGGGATTCCAAATCTACAATTTCAAGTACTTATGGGAGAGATGCGAAGGTCGTGGAGGGTTGAGATGAATGCCATTTACAAGAGGTTGGATGAAGTTCAAGCGGAGGCACAACCGAGACGACCACAAATGTTGCATCATAGAAGAGAAAGAGATTAACCTAGAGTAGCAAAGGCGATTATTATTATAGTAGTCAATCATCAAGACGGAGCCATATGAGACCAAGAAGTGCCAGAGAAGCAAGAGGAAGAGTGGATGATAACATGGGTATTTTGAAGTTAAAGATTCCTACCTTTCAAGGCAAAAATGACCCAGATTCATATCTAGAGTGGGAGAAAATGATTGAGTTGGTTTTTAGTTGTCAAAACTATTGTGAGATGAAGAAGGTACGAGTTGCAGCCACTGGATTTTTTGATTACGCTATTACTTGGTGGGATCAGTTGGTGGTAAGGTGGAGAAATGGAGAACACCCCATTGAGACTTGGACATAATTGAAGTCTAAGTTGAAGAAGCGATTTGTTCCCAACCATCACCATCGTGGTTCAAATCATATTCTAAGGAGAACTTCTAGACCAACTGACGTCTACTGTCACGCCAAGTTACCAACGAGAAAGGATGTCTCTTGTTTCTAAGGAAGAGGATGCTTCTTTTGTTTCGTTACCATCACTTAAGGACCATAAGGAGTTGCTAGTTCTGGATAATCTGTTGAAAATAACAAATTCACCGAGTGAGACAACGGAAGCCGAGGAACCAAAGCAGAAAGAGATAAAAAAAGATCAGAGTGAGGAGGCTGCGAAGGAAGGCATGATCATCAACAACCTTGGCAGTATGGATAATCTAATGCACCAACAAAGAGAGAAAAGTCAACGGTACACTTCTGATCAAGTAAGATGGAGCAAGTTTTGGATCTTGTAGGAATAAAGAAAGGTATCACGGAAAGGGGTGTATTTCTGCTTCATTGTATGCAATATGGACTCATATATTCTCTCAAAGAGAAGCCACGAGAATCACTTCAACACTCTCCAACCGATGGCCTTACAGTTTCGAGGACGAAACTTTTTCAAGAGGACGGGTATGATATGATCATGAGACCATCCAAGAAGATTCTTCAGCCTTGTTCAACACAAACAAAGTTGAAGATCAATTCTTCCAGCCAAACAACCATTTGGGATACATTCAATTTGCCAAAGGAGGTTAATCTAGTTGTTTACTTGAAGAGTTTTAGGTCCAACTGGTTTAGGAGCTTCCAGAATTATGTATGGCAACCAGGAGCTGTTTCTACTAAGCCAAAAGTGAAGAAATGGTACAACTTATGTTGTTTCTCATCCGCAAGTTGGACCAAGAATTCAAAGAGAAAGACGTTCAAGGATGCATGTATTGGGCTATTTCAAGAGATTATGACCAAAGAGAGCATGAAAAATTCGTTTGGGGATGTTGTCTATCAAGTTCAGCCCACTTTCAGCCTAATACAAGCCCAAAATAATCACCCTATTTTGTGGTCAAAGAGGAGTGACGAAAATTGAGTTCAACTCACATTGGGAAAGACACCTTGGGAAGGAAACTTTGGGAAGAGAAACATGCATCAAGACCAAGAGTTGGTCTTCATTCAACTATCTATATTTATTGTCTTTTAGTTTCAAGAATAATCAATACTTGGCTTTGTTACCAAGTTTCTTATCCCTATATAAACACATGTAATCTTATTTGAGAATAATAAATCAATTTTCTTTTCATTTTATGAGTCTATCTCTTAGTTCTTTGTGTAGAACACTTCTTTGTTTTCTTGTGTGTAATATCCAAGCAACAGCCTCCTCTTGCTGGACTAGTGTGTCATATCTAGCAGTAATTGGAGTTGGGAATATCAGCAGCCTTCCGCAACTACTGTGCAACCCCTCAATCCATCAAATCTCCCTTGTTGCACCTTGCACCTTGGCGAGTTTCTATCTTTTCTAATCCGGCTGAGTGATCCTCAAATTTGGGCGTATCAGGGATGATCGGGCCCTAGGACTAGATGGTTTAATGGCAAGGTTCTACAAGGCATGTTGGGAAACTGTTGGTCCACATGTTATTAAAGAAGTTCTTACATTCTTTGACACTTAATTCATGAAACCAAGCATAAACCACACAAACATCTGCATAATACCAAAGATTGAAAATCCACAAACGTTATCGGATTACCGTCCTATAGCTTTATGCAATGTTCTTTATAAAACAGTGTCAAAATGCTTAGTACAACGACTGAAACAACATCTCAATGACATCATCTCCGAAGCACATGCAGCTTTCATTCCAGGAAGAATCATTCAGGATAATGTGATGATAGCACACGAAGTCATGCATTCCTTAAAAGTAAGGAAACGAGTTTCACAGAATTACATGGCTGTGAAGACGGATGTTAGTAAAGCTTACGATCGTATTGAATGGGGTTTTCTCGAAACAACTTTGAAACTTTTTGGCTTCTGTGACAAAAGGATAAAGTGGATTATGGCGGTGGTGACATCAGTAAATTACTATGTTTTGATTAATGGGGCTCCTTATGGTCACTTTCAACCAACAAGAGGAATAAGGCAAGGAGACCCTTTGTCACCTTACCTATTCATCCTCTGCTCTGACATTCTTAGTCACTTAATCTCATCAAGTGAACAAGAAGGACTACTGCAAGGTATTAGAACTGGAAATAACGCTCCAAGTATCACTCATTTACAGTTTGCGGACGATTGCTTATTCTTCTATCGTGCTAATAACAAAAACAGCCAAGCTTTGAAAGATATTTTTGACATTTACGAATACTACTCGGGCCAAAAGATTAACACCTCCAAGTCAATGATCACTTTTGGTAGTCGAGTCTTTGCAAACACTCAAACTAGACTCAAGGAACTCTTAGACATCCCTAATCATGGTGGAGGAGGCAAATATCTAGGTCTCCCGGAACAGTTTGGCCGTAAAAAGAAGGAAATGTTCGAATATATAGTAGACAGAGTACAACAACGAACCTCGGGGTGGACTGCAAAAAAACTATCTCCTGCAGGTAAGGAGATCATGTTAAATTCAGTGGCTCTCTCTATGCCGGTCTACGCTACGAGTTGTTTCAAGTTGCCAGTAGGAATAACTACATAAATAGAAACTCTCCTCATGCAATTTTGGTGGGAAAAGAATTCAAATCAACGAAGTATTCCCTGGATTGCCTGGAAGAAATTACAAACACCAAACATAAAGAAGGAGATTTGGGTTTCAGGGATTTAGCAAAATTTAATGATGCTCTCTTGGCCAAGCAAGCATGGCGTTTAATCCAATATCCTAACTCTCTCTTTGCACGAATCATGAAGCATAGATACTATAAGGAAAAGTCCATTCTAGATGCAAAAGAAAGAAAAAACCAGTCATATGGTTGGTCTTCCATTCTGATTGGACAAGAGCTACTAAAAAAAGGATCACGTTACATTGTGGGTGATGGTAAAATAGTACGTCTAGGAGTATATAACTTTCTCGACACTCATCCCCCGAGAACAGTTAATACCAGAACATCACAACCACATATGCTACTACAGAATGTAATTTCCAATGATAGAGGATTTAGATCATGGGACACACACCAATTATCATCATTGCTCGATCAGCACGAGGAAGTTCCAATCAAAAACATTTACCTTTCTTAAGATGAACAACTTGACAAACTTATTTGGAACTATACGCGTTTGGGAGAATATACAGTCAAAACCGGCTACTGGTTTATTACACACTATCCCTTTGATCCAGGAGTCGTACCCAATATTCCACATGGCTAGGTAGAACTAAAAAACAAAATTTGGAAACTCAAACTTCTTCCCAAAATAAAACATTTTCTCTGGCGCATTGTTTCAAAAGCTATACCAACAAAAACAAGACTGCGGACAAGGGATATGAATATTGATAAGATGTGTTCAAGATGTCATCAAACAGAGGAAACTATTCATCATGCACTGTTCTCATGTTCTTTCGCAAAAATGGCCTGGAGATTTTCAAATACCAATGCTCTAAACATCAATGATTTACCAGAATCTACAGAGGACATCATTACTCTTCACAGAATGATAATATATTTGATTCTACTATGCCTTTTATTCTACTCTGGCGGATCTGGAAAGCAAGGAACAACCACGTTTTTAATGACTACCGTGAGAGCCCATCTAAAACAGTGTTACAATCGAGGTCTGATACAAAGAAATGGATTACATATTTAAAACCTTTGAGGATTAGACAGACTACTCCTGAAACAAACATCAATCTTTGGTCACCTCCACTACAACCGTATCTTAAATGTAATTTCAATGCTAGTTATGATCTACATAGCCGCCAAGCAACAAATGGCTGGATGTTTAGGAACCATCAAGGGGAAGGAAAGGCATGGGACGCAATAAGATTAAGTCATGCTGGATCACCTTCAGAAGCTGAAACAAAAACTCTTCTTATTGCTATGCAACAAGTCTGGATAAAGGGATATCAAACGGTGACTTTTGAAGGAGATTGTGAAGTCTTGATCAAGTTGGTTAACAGACAAATTTCGAGTGCTTCTTTATCAAATCTCCTCAATGACATAAGAATTTGGTCTTCTAAATTCCATCAAAAATTTCCTTTGAATTCACTAGGAGAGAAAGTAATAGAGTGGCACACTCTCTGTAATGATTTTCCTTAATCAATATACATCATTTGTGGAAAAAAAAAACTAATAATCGAACTTGTGAAAAACGTATTCAGAATGCAAGCAATGCATAACACTTAAAATACAAAACATAACACATTATGTCATGGGGAACCACCGGTGTCCTCTGCTCAGCTCATCAAACAACTTGACCAACAAATCCGGAACAGGCTGCTTTCGATCCATCCGAGTGGAAAGCTTGCAGGCTGTATGGAGCAGTGGCTGAATTCACGCTAATCACTCACACATAGGCTTTCATTTCAAATTTGTAATCTAAAGTTTATTTAGCTCACAAAGTATATAACCACAAGCTGCATTTGATGTAAATACTATTTTTTTTTCGAATAAATTTTACACTTTGTTTAAAAAATAAAATAATAATTAATTTCTAATTTGATATTGTATCTATACTATTAATTGGGAAGCACATTTAGGGATATAAAAAAAAAAAAAAACGAGTATACCATATAATGCCCCTAGAAAAAATAATTTGCAAAACAAACAAAAAACCAGCGAAAGGGCAATTTAGTAAGTATCCATTTCCTTGACACGTGGATCCTGGATGATCCGGGTTTAACATATTCGGATCATAGAAATTTGAAACCTCTTACTCATGATTAATTGTCGTATGAACGATATTAAACGCTGAGCCAAACAAATAAAACACTCGAAGATTGCGAATAATGTGGGGCAAAGAAATATTCGTTAGAATAATATAAGGTAATTTTTATTTAAATTTGATTTCCGTAATTGTATAACATACCATAACTACTAACAATATCAATCCCCTAATATTCGCTCTTAATTCTAATGCAAGTTTTTTTAAAAATCACAGAAAATGGATACGATTTAATAAAACAAATCTTTCAATATATGTCGTTAAAGCCTATATGCAGCTAACAAGTGAACAACTCTTAAATTTGCACCTAAAGTTAGGATAATTTTTATATTTAACCTTTTGGATTGACTTTATTTGATCATATATTAATAGATATTACCGAAAATAACAATCCAACTTAATATAATTCAATAAAAACAAATCATTATTTATTTTTGATTTTCAAAAACTTCCATAACTAAACCATACGAATTTGACAAAAAAAAATCTAACTAACTAATTATGGTTAGTATTAGACGGAATAAAAAAAATTGATTGTTACCAAAAAAAATTAAAATAGTTATTATATTTGCCAAATATAATATAACTAAAATATTTAGTACTTTCAAATAAAGCATATTTTGCGAATAAACTTTGGATTTTAAATTCGTCATTATCTCAAAAATATTTTGTGATTTGAATGCAATGCATTATCTAAAAAATTCTAACCATCTAAATTCTACTATAATTATAGTAGTCGAATGAATATTCACCATTCAGCAAACAATTCAACGATTTTCTTTACTATTACTATAGCATTCTAAAAACAAAATTTTCTCCATGATTGTGTTGTTCATTTTGTCTATATAATTATTATATTTTTCATTTATTTTTATTTGTTAATAATGACTAATGTTGACTAATGTTTATGTGCAGTCATACAGACGACACCAGAGCATACCTGAATCGTCGTGGTCTTGAGTCGGAATTTTTATGGGTTATGGAGTTAAGCTACTTCTTATACGATGATTCTTATGATCTAATAATAGTTGTTACGTTATGTGTCTCTCCCTCATATGTTCAAGTGTTATAAATTGATTTTTGATATTTCAGATGAAAGATGATCTCTTCAGCCCAATTTCATTTAACGATTTGGTGTTGATATATAAAAATATTAACGATTAGCTACATATTGAATGGAATAAAAAAACATGGAAGGAATGAGGATCGACTTTGATTTCATCTTCACACAATGAACGTACGTAAAATTATTGTCTTGCTCTCATTGATTTATAACTTTAGTTTTGGGATTTAACTTTAATGTAATTCTTCTTTGTAGTTGTCAAGACACGAGCTACAAGCAGTGGTCATGGCAAGAACTGGTATATATATATATATATATATATATATAATTTATCACATTATTTTATGGTTCATGTTTCGTTTTTAGTAATATATCACACTAACGTAGACCAATTCTAATAAGTTTTTTTTTTTTTTTTTTTTTTGTCATAAATTCTAATAAAATTATGCTCCACATGTATCAAAGGAAATCATCGGTTTAATCACTTCAGCTTAAGCAATATTAATCTTCAATAACATTACAATTTAGAGCTATCATCCCATGGCAACTTACTTCTGCTTATTGATCAAACATATAGCCAAAAGATGTACGATTTGATTTTTGATCAAATCTTATAATTTACAATGGCACAGGATAGTCAGAGACTTCAATTCATGGAGTAAAGTGACCATCTATGTGAAACAAGGAAAAAACTCTAATGGGAGTAATATTTAGTATTAAAATACTAAATAGATTAATATTTAATAATTTAAATACCCATCAAAATATGTAATTACTGAAATGGGAACATTAATATAACTGGGAATTATGGAAATAATAACTAAGTATCATAGATTTGTGTTCAGATATATATATTATTCAAATCTTAAAATAATTTGTAACATATACACATATAACATAATTATCAAATTAAAATAATTTTTAAATAAGAGAATTTTATTTTATTTTTTAAACTGTTTATTATTAATATTAAGTAAAACATTAACGGCCTAGAATCTAAAGAAAAAAACAAAGAGGACTTGACTTTTGAGATGGTTTACATAATCTAAAATTTTGGGTAGGTATATTCCTTTCTCAAATTTTCACTAATTTGGATAATAGTTTGACTATATGACATATAAAGATCCATTTTGTGGGTTTTTGAGATTTTTGAGTATTTTTTTATAAATATTTGGAGAATTCTACATAATTATTTTATTTGTATGAATATTTTCCATTGATTTAATAAAATTAAAATATATCAACCGGGAATACGGGTATCTAAATCTATCATAATAAATAGGAGGTCAATCGGGCTTGCCCGGCCTGGCCCAGCCTATCCCGAAACCGTAAAGACCGCATATTTTTGAGGCCGGCCCAATCCGGCCCAAAATATTTCCATATTTTAAAGGCCGGCCGGACCATAACAGAGCTACAGGGTTTTTTCGGGCTTTTCCAGGCTTTCTTACTAAGAAAAAAATCAAATTTATAGTCTACAACATGTCTTAAAAAGAAATGTTTAAAGGTGCACTATAAAATGAATCAATTAAATTCATATAAGTCATCAATATTCACTAAAAACCTAATTTAAAAGAAAAGGTTTAAAACCAAATAATTTTTTATATTTGAACCAAATAAAACAATATAGAAATCATATAAAATATCATAGATAAAGATTTTAAAAGTAATTAGTAAGAATTAAAGTAAATATGAAAACTAGGATTAGAGTTTTAAATTTACTTATAATAAATAATTAATCAAATATTCTAATCAAATAAAAATACATTATTTTAAGGGCTTTTCAAGCGTCACAAGCCCGATTGGGCTAAGCCCAAAAAATCCTATAGCCCGAAGACCTGAGCCTGAAAATCCCGATTTTTTCTGGACATATATATTTGAATCCGAACCCGGTGTTTTTCAGGGCCGGGCCAGACTAGCCCCGAGCTTTGGCCCTAATTGACATGTGTAATAATAAATATAGTCGAAAATGTAATTATTTAAAAGAGACTGTTATGAGACGAATTTTTTTTTACGTATATAAGACAAGATGAGTATCCCGTTCCAAATAGATACATCTACGCTAAATACGTGAAATAAATAAAACAGAAACCGAATCCAAATTTGACTTAACACTCCTAAACAAACGGTTGGAAATGTTTGAATTAGTTTAGAGTAATATATACATGTAATATCACTTACTAAATTATATCTTAACGTTTTTATTATAAATATCACTCATACAGATTTGAGTAGAAATTTACATGATAAATTTAACTTTTTCTTATTAATTATTTTCTAACTAAAAAATATTATGCAATTATAATCTCACACGTGCATGCGGGTCCAAACCTAGTTTTCAATAAAAACAAGTGTCTCTTCCCGTGACAAAAGAAGGGATCCATGTAGCCCCTTCAAATAATCTACCTCACATAATATTGACCCTACGTCTTTTAAGATTTTGTTTGTTGGATCTGTCTTTCCAAAATTATTACATCAAATAAACACCTGTGACAAAAAATAATACAATACAAGAATCAATTTACACATTTAAACACATTAAAGTAATTAATATTTACACAATTTTAAACACACCAACTTTTTAAAAATTGTATTACAAGCTTATCACAATGGGTGACGTGTCATTGGACTAGCTAGTGTCATTTGACAAAATTGATTAAAATACACTTTGTAATAAAACTGGTAATTAATGTAACTTAATCAGTTAATAAAACTTGTGGTTGACTATCCACATACATATGTGTTACCAATTCCGTGAAATAACATTCTTTTGCAATCAACTATAATTAACACTCTTCTTAGATAGTTTTAACATTCGATATACTTTGACTAGTTCTTGAATATCAAATTAAAAGGCCATCTGCTGTTTTTTTTTTTTGTGGTTCTATACGAACAGAGTAATAGTCGCATTTAACGTATGCAAATGACAATGTTATCTCTAGATAGTACTTCATTCATACATGAAATAATCTATACACTGGGGTTTTACAACATTGGAGTGTCCCATATATATTATATTTACCTACCTAAAACATTTTTTTCTCTCAACCTTTTCTGTAAACGGTTAAATAAATGTTTTAAACACAGCTGGCAAAAAAAAAATGTTTTCAACATCTTGCTAAGTTAGAAAACATATTAAAAAAAAATCAACTGATTTGAAAAGCATTTGTAAAATATTTTTCCCATTACAATAATAGATTCTACACATTTAAATGTTTTGCTTTTGCATATAAATTTTCAAATATCTTATCTTCTAATATTTATAAATACACACAAATATGAGAGAGAACCTGCAAGTGAGATTTGAGATATATATACTCAGATGCTTGTACACTTTGATCAGGATATGTAATTAAACAAAAAAGATATATAAGTGTTGTTTGCTGAGTTTGAAAATGTGCAAAGAGACAACCATACTTCTAATAATTGAGAATAATTTTGGTTAATTTTGGTTGATTAAAAAGTTCACAAGTCGGGCATATGAAAATCTCAGGATTCACTTATTTATAAGATCTCTGTTTGTGTTTTTTTTTCCAGACGACCAGACTTTAGGTATTGGAATAATGATTTTAAAGGATTTTGTGTCATTCTTAAAATCACTTGTTATTCAACCTGTAATTTTAAAATCTATTATCAAATCACATGTTATTGAACTTGAAATTATGTAAAATCATTTAAAATAACTCATAATATTTTGTTATTCAATAAAAGATCTTTTAAAATCATATCAAATCCACTGTTATTCAAATTTAACTATATATTTTCAAAAATTCAATAGTAGGTGATTTTAAGAGATTTTGGACATGTTTTTAGTTGAAAAATAAGGATGAAACAAGCATACCTCTAGATGTGTGATTTTGAAGGATTTACATTATAAAAAAAAACGTTAGGAAAAAATGGATATAAATTATCATCATCATCATCCTCTCTTCTCTGCTCTTCACTCTCATGCTTTGAACTACACATTTATGCAAGAGGATAGACAGTTTCCTGTGACAAACGAATCGTTTCCAATTTCCAACAATAAAATCCATACATTATTGGATAAAGCTAATCATATCGGAGTTGTTACGCTTTGTTACGTTCGAGTTGATAACAATGGACTTCTCATTTTGATCTTCACCTTCAGTACCAATTATGATTTACAATTTTCTAAAGTAACAGTTTTTACTGTTTAAACAATGTGGAAAACTTCATTGGAGGCTTTCGTAAACAAATCTCGACCTTGTTTCAGAGTTAATCCCAGGGTTGATTTGGAAGAGACTGAATCTAGCTAAGCAGATTGAGGTCATCCGAAACAATAACGCATCTGAAGCCATGGCCAATATGAGTAAGAGTCATGCTTAAAAGGGACAATTGAATATGCAGGTGGAATGAAAGCATATATTGATCGTGGATAGTACTCTGATTGCTATGCTTTGCAGCCCAAGATGGCAAGATGTGCAGAAATGCAAATGTCTTTGTGTTAAGTTGTTTATTATACGAGCTGATTGATTCCATGTATGTTGTATCTTCAACTTCTGCAAAAATTTGTTTTTATTCCACCAAGTTTAACAAGTGTTTTTCTTTTTTTTTTTCATATAAAGGGATCGATTATGTTAAAGGGACCCAAATTTCCTTTTTCATTTACAATCTCCCAAAATCAATAGAAGTTTTTCTTTATTCTTGCCAAATCACAAACAATTCTTTCTTTCAAATATTAAAAATCTAACAATCTCCCTAAATATCTTTAAATTACACTCAAATCTCTCAAAATTTTAAAATGTTAAAATCTCACCAAATCTTTTAAAATACCAAGTTCAGTACAACCTTCATAATTGAACAGTTTTCTAACTTAGATTACATTTTGGATAGTTATTAAGAGTATAGTATACACTTAGACAAGTATATATTTTTATGTGTTTGGTTTTGTTTCTGTTCTTTCTTTCCACAATTTTTCAGTTCGGTGGTTTAAACGTATTAGAAAAGTTGAACAACTAGAATTCAAAATGAAGAAAATTTATAATATAACTTTACATGAAACCTAAATCCATTTGGAGACTATAGATTTGATGTGCAAACAAAAAAATCAAAAAACCAAAATTTAAAAAATCTATAGTCTTACAGTACTAACGTGGACAAAATAACCGGAATAAAAAACCGAGCCCACTGGATCCAAAATCGTGAATGAATTAGTTTTTGATTCTATGCCCACATTGCCTGTAGAACAATAACCAGATGGAGAATCAAGTAAAATAGCGGAACTATTATTATTATTACTAGGTTAGACCCGCGCTACGCCGCGGGATACTTTTTATAACTATTTTTAGATATATTGAATTATAAAAATAAATAATTCTGTTTGAATTCTAATTTATATTAAAAGAATTTCATTTTATAAAACTTAATCATATATTATCTGAACTCTAAAGTCATGCTCCATTAAACATGTTTCTCTTAAAAAAAAATCTACAGGATTAGTGTATAATCATATATCATACACTAATCACTCAATTCTAATTTTTTTGATCCAAATGTCTTTATTTTACAACGTCAACTAGAAAAAAGTGAGAAGATTGAGAAGAGAAAGCCTTTTTATTATTAAATTTGTTTATCCATTTTTTAAGAGAAAATTTCCTTAAAAAAAATAAAAAATGGCACTTCGACTTTAAACCTTCAAAATTTCAACTCCAATAATAAACTACTAATTGATTTTGTCACTTAAAATCTTGAAAATGGCTTATGTTTTAACTGGCACACATAAATTAATAGAAAAATGATTCCGTCAGCGGTATAGACCAACATATAAATAATGACGTAACTATAATAATTATTTTTATTTTAATTTAAAATATTTTTTATCACTAATAATGTATTTTAAAATTATTGAAAAGTAAATGGAAAACAATTTTTTTTAAGTTATCATTTATCATTGTAAATGCCATAAAAACATTTTTCAAGTTTTATTTTTATCATTAAATTAAATGGAATTTTTGTTTCTCTATTCTATTTTAGAATATAACATTTTAAAATCATCGTAATTGACTCGTGGATTTGTTGGGAGCTTCCTTTGATCTAAATCATCCTTTGAGTTTTAGAACTAAGTAAAGACTCAAAATTTATACATAGAAAAAGAGAGGAATATTGAAGTTCAATTTGACAGCCAAATATGAAACATAGCATCAAGTATAAGAGACTCATAGCTTTCACTTGCTTCAAGCATGGTTTGAGACAATTGTTCTTTTCTTTGGATGACACTCGATTAGGGTTTCGATGTCCTCTTTTTTCCTCTGGTGTTGAGTGTGCGTTGCTCGTCACCTTCTTCAGTTGCCATACACATGTTGTTTTTTTTTTTGTCAACCAAACATTAATTAGAAAAGAACTCCACGGTTAGTAGCCCAAACCGGTGGGAAAATGTTTACAAAGGAAGTTGCAGAAACAAGAGATCTAGACGACCGATTGTTAATTTGGGTTATTTTACTGTTTTTCTTGGAAACCATTTTAATTGGACTAGACCCGTAACAGAAAACAGAAAGAATGATGTGAAATGGAGAAAGATTATTATTAGACAAAAATATTAAGCTGTATTAATCCTTATGATTTAATTGGCCAACTGTTTTAAATGATGTGTCAGCTCCTCCTTCGACTAAAAAGCTGACGTGTCAACACTGGAGAGAAGCATATCTAGCTTTTATTGTATTGATTATTATTAATTCGACCTATTATTATCTACCAAAAATATTATTATATTTAGAGTTAATATACCCAATTACCAAATATTGTAGTTCTATAAATTAGAATATATTCGTCATTTTCTACCGAAATACCAGAATATTCAGAATCAATAATTTGAAGTTTTTAGTTTTTTTAAATTGAATAACTTTTACTCTTCTCCAATATCTGAGGTATCCCAGACCGAATCAATAAATATTCAGAATTGGATTAAACCAGACCTAAACCCAACGTAGATACTAAATTGAGTAAATTCTTCTACCCTGAAATACCTGAAAACGAACATGTACTACTTAGAATGGAATAGAATACCCAAACACCCAGACTTATTACTACACTATCTAGTGAATCATACGACGAAATAACTATTTACATATATTGTGACAATTCAAGTTAGAAGAAAAAAACACACAGATTTTTTCGGTTTTCGGCACGGAACTTGAGAGGATGAGTAAACCGATCGGGAAAATTATTTAGCGAATTCGGTTACCAGTTAGGTTCGGTTCAGCAAGCTATAACCGAATGGTTTCTCGGTTTTCTTCCAACCACCACCTATCGTCGAGGATCCGCCATGAAGGAGAAACAAAGGCTTTTTCTGGGTCGCTATCGCTCATCGAGCGACATTAAAAAGAACAGGCCCTAAGCCGAAGAAAATGAGGATGAGCTGGGGACTTAGAAGATTCGTGATAAGAACCTCGGGTGTGGAATTAGGTAGCAATTGTGTTAAACCTATAGTAGACTTAGACACAGCCAGGGAACTTCTCACACAAGCAATATTCGGGACACGTGAAGCACAGATCATGATCGGTGTTGCACCGGATGAGATTGTGGTGGATAGCTTCGAAGCCTTCGGGACCGTTAATGAAAAAGAAGACGGTATTTGCCAAGCCATCGCCTCTAATGATCAACAGGTTCCGTCCGCAGTTCATCAGAACAGTTCCAAGAGATTAAAACCCGAGTCATCGTCTTCTTCTTCCTCAGCTGCGGTTAAGAGATAGAACAGGAACATGAGCTTCTACTCGGTGCCACAACCTGAACAATCTTGTTCGTTATTGTGCGAAGAAAACAAGTTGCAAGATATTCAAGATTCATTTAACAATCATTTTGATGTACACGCTCCACAAAAGATGTTTAGTTTGGAAAAGATATCATAGTAATATATATATATACTAGGAAAGTTACCCGCACGCTTGTGCGGGCAGGAACTGAATTAAAAAAAACTAATTTAATTCTTTATAATATGGAATCAAATTTTTATTATATTTTAAAAAACCAGTTTAATTTTTTTAATTTTTATAGTAGTTCGTATGTTCAAATATAAATTATTTTTTTTTAAGTTTCGGATTAAATATTATTTTTTTACTTTTTAAAATAATAAAATGAATAGTTAATAAAATGTTTATAGTATTACTCTACATATGCAAAATATAAATTGAAATTTTGAAATCCATTTTTAAAGTTTAATTGAAATTTTAAAGTCCATTTTCAAAGTTTAAGCCCAAATTGACCGTAACAAAGTTTTAAATGAGCCAAATACAATTGTTACGGTCAATTTTAATTACTTTGATATAATAATTTGGGACAATATAATATGTAATTTCGTTTAGACCATTAAAATAATATTTTAAGCAACCCATAAATGTACTTCTATTTAGAGCATTGTATTTGGTACTATAAACATTCAAAATTATACTAAAGTTTGCATATACAAAAAGTTCATTAAGCCACCGTATCTTCATTTCTGAGTCCATTCTTTATGACTGAGTCCCTGAGCTCTCACTTTGATGCTCCATCACATGGTTTATGTAATAACGTCCAGCAAACTCAGACCTGTAAATATATAAAGTGTATGAAACAAAATTATTTTAACATCATACATAATCATATATAAAGTGTATAAAGTTATTTTTACATAATCAAATCTTACATAGCCTGGTGATGCTCCAGTCCTTCGAACTGTGGTTCTATAAAGATCTTCGAATAGGCCAATGTGTTTTTGATACATGGTGCACCTATAAACATTTGCAGTTTAAAGTGAATATATTGGTTACCTTATGATGATTATACCAGAACTATTTTATGTTACACACCTTCATATTCATTAATATGAGATGAATATGAGATGGCACCCGTTTGATTGCCATTTAGACATGAATTCAGAAGCGTAGTTGTCTTTGACACGACATTTCACAGTTTCTTTCCTACATGTTTATCAAATTAATAAAAAAAATTTAACAGAAACAACTTTAAAATGTAACTGTCCTAAAGGTAGAGTAAATGTCTTTTACCTGCCATTCAACAACGTGAGAACATCATTACTATTATTGGCACTCTCTGGTATTCTTTTATCTTCCACATCTACTATACACTCACTGACATCTAATTTGGGAAAAAGACAGAATTTAGCTTTCCAAAGTGTTGCAAATCTATATTTGGTAAAAGTTTAATTCATACTTTTCTAAGAGAGGGACCAATACACAAAGTTACAACAAATCCTATAAAGATTCTAGATTCCCGAACACAAAGTTACAATTAACTATACTCATATATTGTACCATATCAATATTAAATTAATTAACGAAACACTTACCGAAAGAGATGGGATGATTTATTTTTACACGATATATATCATCCAAATCCTTGAATCAAAAGTAATTCTTTGGACTCAATTGTTGGACCA
Source organism: Camelina laxa (assembly GCA_024034495.1). Lineage (NCBI taxonomy): Eukaryota > Viridiplantae > Streptophyta > Magnoliopsida > Brassicales > Brassicaceae > Camelina > Camelina laxa. The sequence goes on from CM043881.1 coordinate 30,751,673, forward strand.
GCGTCATAGTGGTATCGTCCATGAATTTAATTTGATAAGTCTGATGATTATTCCTCTCATTCAGGGTTGGATTGATTACTTTGAAAGTTCTAATATCATACCATTCACCATCGTTGATATATTCCGGAGTTTAGCGAGTGTATTTGGTAAAAAAGTAGTTTCGATTGTGTTACTCTTCACAGTTTAATAACAATTGTTAGGAAGTCGTATATATAAGAATTCTTAAAAATTGAACTTTAAGTAAGAATGATGTTCAATTAACGACACTAACCTCTACATCCACAAGAAGCAATACTCTTTTTGTAAAGAACTCGCTGATACTCCAAGAATGTAAGACCTTGGCGTGTATACGCCAATTAATTCTTTCGGGAAGAAAGATCAATTAGACCTTGACCTTGGCGCTAATCGAATTTCATGATTTTCTCCAATTAGGGTTTTTCCTGTTTCTTCTCTGTTATCGAAAACGAAAAGGGATTCCAGATTTGTAAGAATACAAACAGTCACGATTAAACGTTGCGTCTTAATCGTTTTAGTATCTCACATTTTGTTTGACTATTAAATAGTTTTAATATTTATTATTATATATATAATTACAGATTAAAGGTAAAGTTTGTAGTTAATAGATATGATGTAAAATGATATATACATTTTATGACACAGCTAACAATTATATGTTTTCAAACAACATTTGTTAAAACCAAATAAAATATAATCATGTGAAATTTTTTAATAAAATGTTCTTAGACCATCTACAATGTATTTATCTATTATTTTATAATATAGAATAAGTCAAAATTAGAAAATGGTTTTCTCCAATGTGAAAGTCAATATCTGACTATTAAATAGAGGTGGTGTTAAAGATATTAAAAATCACTTTATTTAAGAGAAGAAATATAATTCAAGTCTAAATATCCAAAACAATTATCCAACTACAAACCATAATTATACAGTCTCAAATACCTCTTTGAAAACAACATTAAGTGTTTTATTCTGGCATTTCCCATCTTTATCTGTAATTAATACTTTTAAGCATTTTCTGGTTGTGACTCGAGAGAAGGCAACATAAAGCTGTCAATGTGTGAAAACCGGTTTCGGTAAAAACAATCCAACATGTTCTATCGTCTGACCTTGACTTTTGTTTATAGTAATTGCAAACGCCACGGTAACAGAAAACTTTCGTCGCCTCATACGAAAGGGAAACTTTGCATTAGGTGGACTAACATACATCCTAGGGATAAGTACTTTATCACCAACATTTTTTCCTGTCACGATTCTTGCTTCGATTACATGATTGGCCATCTGAGTAATAATTAACCTCGTACCGTTATGCAAACCTCCCTTAGGTTTTATATTCCTTAGCAACATGACAGGTGCTCCTATTTTCAACGTTAAAGCATGACTTGGCAATCCAGAAACTTGTATATTGTTTAGGAAATCCTGAGTGTAGATCATATTATCATGAGCACTTTTATCTGAAGTTTCAATACTATCAGAGTTAAGATATCGTCTCTCCTCACCTGTAAATAAAAAAATAAAGATGGAATTTTAGATATGTGATATCTTGTTTTTTGTTGGGTTTTAAGCCTTGTTTTTGGTTAGTTTTGTTGCATAATCTTGTCATTCTAGGTTGTTTTAGGAGCATATGCATCTAGTGTGCTACCTCTCAAGTTCTTGGAGTAATATCATCACATTTGGAGCATTTGGACTTGTTTTGATGCAAAGAAGCAAAGAAGAGTGAAGTGGAGAAGAGGCACTTGATCACCACCATCAACGGCCAAGACCATCGGCCAAACGGTGGTCGAGAGAAGCAAGCGGTCAAGACCAGCAGCCAAACACAAGCCGATGGAACAGGAGACGCACTTGATCTCCACCATCAGCGGCCACGTCCCGCGGCCAAACCTTTTCCACGTGAAGCCAGCGGCCACCTCCCGCGGCCAAACCATGCCTGTGTGAAGCCATCTGCCACCTCCCATCGGCCAAACTTGCCCGCGTGAAGCAAGCGGTCAAGACCAGCAACCAAACACAAGCCGATGGTACAGGAGACACGCTTGATCGCCACCATCAGCGGCCACCTCCCGCAGCCAAACCTTTTCCGCGTGAAGCCAGCGGCCACCTCCCGCGGCCAAACCATGCCCACGTGAAGCCATCGACCACCTCCCAACGGCTAAACCTTTCCCGCGTGAAGCCATCCGCCACCTCCCATCGGCCAAACCCTGCCCGCGTGGAGCCGCCATGCTCCTCACTTGTTTTAGTTTTGATCCGGGTTTAAACCGGTTTGACCTGGATTGACCCGGCTCCATTTTATCCTTTATCTTATATTTTGTTTAGCAACCACTTAGGGTTCTTAAGCTTATCTACTCTTGGTTTGTTGAATGATTGAGTACTTCTAAGTTTTTAATAGCAATTTCTCCTTTAAATCTCTTAATCTATAATCTCTTATTATGATTTCACAAAGATCAAACTCTTTTCTTTGTGTGATCATGATGATGAGTGAGTAGATCCTTAGAACTTTGGGCTAGGTAGATTTAGGAGATAGATGATTGATCTTTGATGTCTAAGGCTTTATTTATGTGTTTCCTATCTTGATTAGTGTTAATAATGCTAGATAGCTTTGATCATGCTTGAATCTAGACATTAGGATTTCCATGCCCATAAGATGTTTGATGAAGTTCTCGAACCAAATTAATCAAGAGCTTTGTATTCCTAGCCAATGGAAATTGATGATTAGGGTGCTTAGTGGTATTTAGACTTGTTCTTAATGCATGCTTGCCTTGTGATTGCCTTTGGAAATTGTTGATTATCACTTGATTAGCATAGGAATCTCTATCATGGAAATGAATTGATTTGCATAAGTGTTCTTAGCCATAGGATTGTTCTTGATTGTTGCTTAGACATCTAGGATTTGTTAGCTATCTCCCAAGTCAATTACCTTGCCTAAGGCTCACTTGTTTAATTTTGATTTAAAGTTTGTTGCTAGTTGTGTTCTGTTTCTTTGAGTTTGCATTATTCGAATTGTCTTGTTTTCTTTCTTTGAATCAGTTTGTTAGTTAAGATTGTTACAAAAAAACCTTTTCTTGTTTAAGAATAGATTAAGCATATTTGTGTATTATTAGTGAGTTGATTAATGCAAATTGTAGATTGATAATTTAATTGATAGAAAAATACTACATCAATATGTATTTAATATTAGTATTTTTAAAAATTATTACTTCAATATCCATATTCCATATCCTATTTAATTTGCATACTTGGTAGCTTGCTAAGCATAAATTGATTTATCTTATCAACATCACCATTTCTTGGACCTAGAATAGCTCTTTCCCTAAAGAACGTTGGATCAGTTCTGCTTGCAAAATTTTCACCTTAGATTTCTGTAACTATTGCTTGAATAGGATTTCCACTTGTATTCATTAATAAATCATCCGAAATTTCTATCTCCACATCTCCACTATTTGTTTTGTTGATTTTGCCATCCCCGATATCAAGAAGCCATTTTGAAAAAGTGGCGAGAGCACCCGCATCCATACTATTATGTGCCTTGCCAAGTCTCAAATTTTCGGTAAGTTTAAGAACCTTACAACTATTCCAAAGAACAGATGAGTTGATAGATGCTAAAACTGTCGCTACTCTTCCTCCTTCTGTAATAACATGTAGAATCTGTCTAAAACCATCTCCTACCACAACACCTTTACCTCCAAAAATCTGGTCACACCTCATGATATCTCGCAAACTCCTATCCAAAGTTTCGTAACAAAGCTTGTTCATCATTGGAGCTTCATCCCATATTATGAGCTTTGCTTCTCTAATTAAGTCAGCAAGATCAGATTCGGCATCGATCGTACACACAAAAAATTTATTAAGATTGATTGAATACCAAATCTTGAATGAGCCGTTCTACCACCTTCCAAAAGCAAAGCAGCTATACCACTTGAAGCAACATCCAAAACAATATTACATTTAGACCTTAAATCAGCACCAAGAATAATCCACAAGAAATTTTTCCCAGTACCACCAAATCCATTAACAGAAACATACCACATTTGTCGTGATTCACAGAGTGAATGATTTTTTCATAAACACGTCTTTGCTCTTCAGTTAGCATAGGTAACAACTCATTGTATTAATTTGTCGTTCATGTTTATTTTGTGAATCGGTTATAACTACTATACTGCAATTGTGAATAAGACATAGTATATACATCAATTAATGCTTAATTTATCCTCGTGTGGATAGCTTTTCATTATAATGCTTGATTGATTATTGTTTCACAAGTACTGAAGCAACTAAGCCTACATATACAAATTGCTCAGACTTGGTGAAGATGGTGTCTTCTCCTCATGACTGGCCGGCTTTCAACACCTATCTCGACGATATCAAGATGGATAGGGAGGAGTTTTCTTCTTTCTCTTTATCTCTTATTTCCAGAAATGCTAATGTAAGTGCGGATTCTTTGGCACGCCAAGCGCGTACATCTTCGCATTATATTTTGTTTGTAAACTCTTTTCCTTCACATTGGCTCTTATTAGCTGATCTATTTATTGGAAAAAATTAAAAAAAAAAGCCCACATATCCATGCTTCGGTTGATTTAATTCAATTTCTTTGGTCACTATTGCTTAAAAATATGCTGATCTGATTTCATGCTTATAGCTGGTCTAATATCTCGTTGGTTTATGTATGTATACAACTATATTATATATGAGTGTGAATTATAAGAATACATAAACGGTGATTCAACCTGTACCACTTATTGCATATATATTTTATTATTGCTTTGTTATTTACCGAGATAACTTATACTCGTTTATTTGACTAACTGTTGGTATATATATATATATATATATATATATATATATATATATATATATATTTTAGTCGGTGAATCTCTTTGAATGTCGTAGCCGACCTCTCAGTTGATGAGTCGAACTTAAGTTTTTAAGTTTTGCTGTTGCAACATGAGTCGAAGGACAAAGCAATATTCATTGCCAATAATGTCTCCGTCTTGGATTTCTAATAACGTCTTCATCGAGATAAATATTATTTTTTATATCTTATAGATTAACATTTAAAGATCAACTCTTCATAATCTTTCTATCAATTTAAAAGGAAGAAGAAATATTAGTCACAAATATTTATGAAGAAATATTAGTCATATTTTTAAATATTTATTTAAATATTAGTCATAAAAAATATTTAATCTATTTGTAAATAGAAAGAAATCATAGTTTTTAGAAAATTACCATATTTTTTTATGAATAGAATCCACCATAGTTTTTATGCAACTATAATCATTACAAAAAATATTAGCAACAAATTTTAAAAAGTTTAAGGATTCAGGTTAGCAAAAATTAATACATGAATTCCATTATATTCAATTTTGTAGATCCACAATTATGATCAATGATCATCCATGAATTCAACTGGAACAAAAAAAAAATGTAATAGGTTACATATTAATAGAATTATAATTTAAATCTATTTGTAAACAGAAAGAAATCCAAATCTTTAGAAAATTACCATAAATTTGTTATGAACAGAATCCACCATAATTTTTCTGCAACTATAATCATTACAAAAAAAACATTAGCAACAGTATTATTTTTAAAAATTAAGGAATCAGATTAGCAAAAATTTATATCTGAATTCATTTAATATTCAGTTTTGTAGATCTACAATTATGAGATCATCCATGAATTCAACTGAAACAAAAAAATATGTATTAGGTTACATATAAAATTTTATTTCAAATTACTAAACTACAAAACAAAATATAGAAAATAATATAACATATATGTTTTAAAAGATGGAGAAACCATAGACAAAATCTATGATGGCTTGATCTTGCTTTCCAAACAACCACTAAAAAAAAGCATAAAAATTAGAATCTGATGAATCATATAAAATTGTGAAAAGTTGTCTTTGCTCATTTGCTTGTAGAATAACAAATCATCGAATAAAAATATGATCATGATTAAGAGAATAAAATTGAATAACAATCACCACTTAAAAAAAAAAATAAACACAATTATTAATAATTAATCTCTAAAATTCCAAAATAGTATTATATTCCAAATTTTAACCTTAAACTCTAGATAGAGAACCCAAACCTACAAAAATATTCTAAAAAAAATTTAAATTATTGTGTGAATAGTGTTATTTTGGAAGTTTCAAAATTAAACACTAAAGTCTAATAACTAAACCCTACCCCTCAAAATTACCCTAAATGTAAATAAAGAACCCAAAGATAAAAAGAACAAAATTTGGATTCCTTCTTCTGTCTGTTCGTGATCATCTACTTTATTTCATCTTCATTCTTTTGTCTCTAGTCAATTGATCTCAATCACTAAGGGGTTGAATGTTAGTGTGATCACAAACTCGGTTTAAGCATAGATGATCACAATGAAAATGTGGAAATATGAGAAAACCACACACTAAATTCAGATCAAGAGAATAAGTGCTTATGTCATAGTTCAAGCTCGAACGCTTAAGGAATAAGTTTTTTTGTGGGTTTCCTGAAACCGAAGTTCCTCTAGCTCTTCCTTGTATTACTTTCATCCTAATACCAAAATTTGAAAAAAAAAATTATTAAATATATTAATATTTATAACAATTATAAGAAAGGACTACAAACCCAAAAAAAAAGACTATAAAGCAAAAGAAGCAATGGTTAGTTTTGATCTGAAAGTGAATACTAATGGAGGTATATATGTATATAAAACGTAGAGGCAGTATAAGATTTAGGTTGTGACACAAATATTTGCTTTTATAATACGTGTGAGGGGAAATATCACTCTTTGATGCATGGTAAGCCTCTTATCTTTGATGGATAGTTTTCGGACGTGTGTAGTAACAGTTTCTTTGGAATATGTTTTTGTAAGTAGTGTCATAAAGCATAGTATATATGAGCCAATTAATATCCATAAAAATATATGCTTTTAATGCCAGAGAAATTTTATCCAAAATATTTTGCCAACGTAATTTTTCACATATGATCCGACCCATTAGCCAAATGCTCCAGACTCCGGATATGTCATTATCTTCTCCAACTTCTTCGTAAGAGGAAGTCCTTGTTGAAAGAATCTCGGCTGATCCAGCTTCATCACCAGCTTTATCCATAAGAATCACAGCCCAAGAGAGCCACTTTATGGCATCAGCATACTGACCTTGTCTCTGGTTATAAATGCTCTTAGCTGATGTAGCAGATACACCTGGTGATGATGGTAGCAAACCATCAAGCTCAGTGGTGGAACCGCCACCTGAATCAGCCTCACAGTCAAAACTTTCATATTCCTTATCTTCAGTCTGTGTAGTTGCAGATGAGGAATTAGAACAGAGGCATAAATATCAATATGACAGAATTGAAATAGCACCCTTAGAATTGCTATTTCCCATGGGCCTCCCAATGTGGCTCGGTATAAGTCTATGAGTACATGAAATTTCCGATGTTAGTCGTGGGAAAATCTGATGTGTTACAAAACAGTAAAAAGGCAACAATAACTGTACCTGAAATTCATACCAGTGAACAGCAAGCCAAGGGGAAACCACGAACCATGAGCCTGAGTAAATAAAACAATTGTCATTAGCCTTTTGCTGAATCCCGGCTTCCAGGCTCAGTTAATATCTCAAACAATAAAAAATATAATTTTATAATAGGTTCAGAGAAACTGTGTCAAACTAATATCTCCAGCAGTTTCTTGGCCTTTGTGGTTGCTTCAATACTCAATATTTTTTCCTGAAATTTAAAATTTGGATTAAGCTATGTGTGAGGCAGAAACCAAAAGCATACGAAATATAATATAATAAGAGAATATTGTACCTCAGCTATCTCAATAGCATATTCAAATTTCAAGACAAAACTAAATTATATAGAATATATAACAAACATATAACAACCTTTAACAGTCAAACAAACCCAAATATTAAATAAATAAATAAATAAATAAATAAGTAATTAAATAGAATAAAATCCCCATTAGAAGAAGTAGGACCAATCAGAAGTTTCAAATTCGTTGTCAACAGTCAAATATAATCGTAAATCTAAACGATTAAACTCGTCCCGTTGAATTACCTGCACAAATTCAAATATCTTATATTGGATAAATCCAAACCCAAACAAATAAAAAAAAAAGCTCACCATAAAATCGCTTGAATCAACCACTAAAAAAATTGAACTGAACTGATCCGCAGCAATGAATCCATTCACATAACCTATGCGACCATAAGTAAAGACCATTAGTCATTTTTTGTGTATAATTTATAAAAAAAAATAAACGGTGCAAAAGAACGTGGGTTAGTTACGATCTGAATGTATTTATATAGAGTTAAGAGGGTTGTAACATTTATTTATTATTTTATTTTTTACGATAATAACAACAATTTAAGGAAGTTATAAAATTCATCGTCATCGAACTAAAATATTTGTAAATAAACCTTTTTCACTGTTATCCATATTTAGTTAAAATAAAAATACCAAATACGTGAAACATCACTCAGAAGTAGACAATAACATAAACTTCTTTAGATTTAGGAATTTATTCTAATGAAATCTACCTTTTGCAAATCAATATAAAATATTATTCCCCTGAAATTAATGGAAAAATAACAAAACTACTCAGATTACGTATCTATTTCCTGTGAAATTAATGGAACAATAACATATACAAAGATAAGAAATATGTATCAGACACAAACATCGAATTATTATTCAAAAAAAGATGAAAAATCGTTTATTATGAAACTACCATAAACATATCCTTATTATTAGCTATGATTCAACTATAACCATTACTTTTCAAAAAAAAAGAATTAGGGTTTTTTAAAACAATACATGTATTTAATTAAATTTAGATTTGTAGATCCACAATAACAATCATCTATGGATTCACTTGAAAAAAAAAAAAAATTTGTATTAGCTTACAAAACTATAAATCAAAATATCAAACTATATCATACAACATACATATTTTTAAAGGTAAAGAAACGATACACAAAGATCTAGAATTGCTTGATCTTGCTTTCCAAACAGCTATTACAAAAAGAGGGAATGTACAATTAGAATATGATGAATCATATAAAGGACCAAATTTAATTTACAAATATAAAATATTATTAGTAAAAAGCAACCATAGTCCATGACCTGTAAACCTAAAATACAATCAAACAATACAAAATAAGTAAAAAATAATGTGTTCAACAATTTTTCTATTCTAAGCTACAAAAAATATTGGTTTATAGTCAAGATTGGTTCATAAAAATTAAATTACCTACTAAATCATGCAAATAAAAAGAATCAAATCTCTAGCTTTTAGATCAATAATTATTGTTTGCGTTTGTTTTCTTTACTGCTTTGCTTGTTGAAAAAAATCATCGAATAAGAATATGATCATGTTTAACAAAAAAAAAAAAAAAATTAAATAACAAACACCACCATAAAAAAAAAAAACAAAAAACAAATAAACATAATTACTAATAATATTTCACCGATTTGATTTTTTTGCTTGCTTCTTGAATTCTTTTGTCCAATCTTGTTTTTGATATATAAGAAATCACCATGGTCCGTGACATGTAGACCTAAGACACAATCAAACAATACAAAATCAGTAAAACTTTTTGATATGATTCAAAAGTAATAATTAAACATTATAACAACATGAAATTTAATTCATGCAAAGCACCCAAACATATCGATAGTACATCAACATGAAAAAAAAAATCAAAATCATATAATAGTAAAGTTGATTCATTACCAACCAAAATAATACAAAAAAAAAAAAATATCTACTCTCAAAACTATATGTTTAGCTTAATGAATCCGATTTCTACTATTTTGCATCAGCCTCTACATTTATAGTTTAGAAAGAAAATCGTCATAATTATCTTTACCATTTTAATATTTTTAAAAATAGAAATTTTCTTTAAACGAATATTCGTAATATATTCTAATATTTATCTTCCATTTTTTAAAGAGAGATATTGAATATAAATATATTAGATTTTCGATCTTGCCATTTTTTTATATGAATTTTGACTTTTAATTCATATATTTTCGTAATTAATTTTTTAATAACTTTTAAAAATTAAATAGGGTAAAAACGTCCAGTTTTGAATCTCATTAATGGCAAATTAGTAATCTGGTGCGTTTCAGCAACCTAAATAGAAAACAAAAGCTTGTCCGAAAATTTTTCAGGGGTATTTTTCATTAAGGGTAAATGACGTAATTTTTTATGAGAATGGCTGTGAGCCCTCTCGACTTCTCCTTTAATATATTATATATATATATATATATATATTTTATAAAAATTATATGTTTTTATTGTTTACCTTGGATATCAAAGTCTAATAGCAGTTTTATTTATAATAATAAACTGTTTAATGAAAACATAATTAAGAAAAAACGTCTGAAAACTGAGTGCAATAATAAAATCTAAAAATTTGACAAAACACAAAATAATCCTAACAAAATCCGATAAACAAGCAAAACAAAAGGAAAATAATTAAATTTCTAAATAACAATCTTCTCCTGGATTGTCTCCGGTTTAGTTTCGCCGGAAAGCTCCTCAAGTGATATCCCCTTAGGCTCCGGGATTGTAAGACACGTGATAAGCAAGCCAGCAAGATTGATACCACCCATGATGTATAACGTCCTATTCATCCCCAAAGCTTTAACCAAAGCAGCAAACCCGAATGAACCAACCATCGCACCGGCTTTACCTGATGCGGCAGAGATACCGTGACAAGTCGACCTAAGCCTAGCCGGAAAGATCTCAGCAGGGACAATGAACGTAGTTGCATTAGGTCCAAAATTGGAGAAGAAAAAGGTTAAGGAGTAGAAAACCACGAAACCAATCCTGTTAGCTGGTAAGGTCCAATGGTGGTACGGTATAGCTAAAACGAACATGAAGATGGTCATCATCGCGAAACCAATGATCTGAATCCAGTACCGTCCCATTCTGTCGATAAAACCTACAGTGAAATAGTAACCAGGAATGGTGCTGCAACAAGCGATTATGGTTTGAGCCTTAGCGATCATGAAGAGCTCTTGGAGTGCGTTCATGACTTTTGCCGGAGGTAACCATCCAATGGTTGTGAAGATATCCTTCTGGAACAAGTTTTGGCTGTAGAAAGCAATGTCGAGGAGGAACCATGTGGAGGCTGTTCCGAAGAGGTGGAGTCCGTGACGGCAAAGGAACTTCTTGGAGAACAAGCCAAACTCGTCTGAGGAAACCCTAGCTTGGTCATGCTTTGCGGAAGAGGCTTCGATGTCCACGTTGAGAACCTTGGCCATATCGGAAGCAGCTTTATCAGCGTTCTTGGCAACTAGAGCGGTGTAACGAGCGGTTTCAGGCATCTTCATCCGCCAGTAGTAAGTCAAGAGAGCTGGTAAGGCGCCGACCATCAGGATGATCCTCCAAACGTAATCCGCCTGTGGGACGGTGGAGGCTGCACCGTCCAATACATAGGCCCGAGATGGAAACTTCCTCTCGAAAAGAGCCGAGACAAGTAACGAAACCGCTCCTGCGGCAAGGATCCCAACTCCTTGCATAGAGAAAACACCTGCTATGAATGCTCCACGAGTACGTTTGTTGGCATACTCGGACATGATCGTAGCCGAGAGTGGATAGTCACCACCGATGCCAAACCCAAGCCAGAAGCGGAAGAAGCAGAGAGTTACCATGACGGTTTTTGGGTCATTTCCAAGGGAAAGACCAGAACAAATGGAGCATATGGTCATGATCAAGAGTGTCAAACCATAGACTCTCTTACGACCGAGCTTGTCACCAAGACACCCGAAGAAAATCTGTCCGAGAAACGTTCCGGCGAAGGCCACACCGCTCACGGCCGCAGAGATGCCGTCAGGGAGGCTTCCGGGAGAGGAGGAGCCAGGAACCTGATAGTAGATCCGCCCAAGGAGCTTCGTGATAAGAGATATCACGAAGAGATCGTATGAGTCTGTGAAGAAACCCATACCGGAGACTACCACCGCCTTGGCGTGGTACCATTGAGTCTTTGCAGCGTCAAGAGCTTTCAAGATGCTTCCATGTTCTTCGTTAGCCATGGCGATATTTTGTTCTGTTCTCTTAACTCTGAAAATAAAATAAAAGTGACAAGAACTGTTACAACATATATAGAGAAAGTTGTTGTAACAAACTAGTAGCAAAATTCTAGTTTATAAGGATTTCGAATTTAGTAGTAATATATTTCTGCCTACATTTAAGGAAATCAAAACTATCAACAAACTATTCCAAAAAATTAGAGATTCGGGACTTGTACTGAAAAAATGCGATAAAAATATTTAACACAGAAAGATCATGCCATGGTTTTTTTCATGCAACATACATGATTCATTGAAAAAATTAGTTTCCGTAAAGAAACATCTGACTATAGTTGCAAACAAATATATATACGAAATTATAACTACATAACGAAAGTGATTACCAACAGGGAGATCTCAAAACACTCGTTTGCTTTTGGCTGACGACTGTTGAAGATTAATTGTTAGGGTTTATACTTTCTAGCTTTATATATATATATATATATATATATATATATATATATATATATATATAGATAAGAAGATGAGAACACAAATGGTATATTCTTTTAGAAAGAGAATAGAATTACCGCATTAGTGGAAAATTAAGTGAGCATAATGCCAAAATTTTATATAAAAAAAAGACAATTTAATTATTTTTGTTGCGATTCATTCTAACAAAGTAGATTCTAACAAACAACAAATATTACCAGTAAAAGATTACTGAGAATATTCCTCTTTACTAATCGTTTAAGTATATTATATATATTTTTAGAGTTTTTACACATTAAATAAATTTTAATATTTAGTTATACATACATTATTTTGTATTAAATAATTTCCAGTAATTCTAAACCAGTGGTAATTTAGTAACTTCTCAAAAATTTCAATGAAGATTTTTTGAAGTTTACAATTTCATGTTATTTACGTGATGTTTTAGCAAATGAAAATATGTTTCATTTTAAATAACGTTTTCAACTTTCTTCTATGTAACCAATTAACATTATTTAATTTTCTTCACCAATCATATTTTACATTATGTTTTAATTAGTTTAATTAATTTATTTAATGGGGTTTTGATATTAAAGAGGTAAATTAAATAAAGAGAAATATCCTAGAATAGCACACTTTTGGGTTTTTGTTCCAAAACTAGCACACACGTTAGAATGTTCCAAAACTAGCATTTCTTAATACTGAGTAATTAATAGAGAGAAATGTTATTATTTCTGGGCTTTATTAATTATACAATTATTATTATTTCTGGGCTTTTTCTTTATCTTCGTCCTCAACAATTTTCGTGAGAGACTCACCGTACTCCTCTACTTTCGCCGAATCCATAATCGATCAGAGTATCTTCTTCTTCGTCGTAACGGTCTCCTTAACTTTAGACACCAGAACGATTTGGTTTTTCGAATCATCATCGACTTCCACCACTTTCTCGTCAGAGAAGGTTACGATAACGGCGGAAGAAGAAGAGGTGTATCGATTATAGAGTTTTGGTATGTTATTACTACTATTACTCTTCTCGACATTCTCACGCTGGATTCAAGATGATAAAAGATTCATTTTTTGCCGATTGCATAAGTTTGCAGAGAGAGTTTGAAGTAGCTTCGTTGGGAGATGCGTATGAGAAGATTGAAACTTTGACGGCTCAATTGGAGAAATGATGGATGGGAAACTTAGTACAGGGAAGAAGCTGAACGCAACGGTGAAGAGTTGCAGAGATGGAACATGAATTGGATCTGGTTCTTAGTTTGCTTCTATCTTCGGTGACAACGAGAGAATGTGGCAGTCCCAGTCATCATGTTTCATTTGGTTACCAAGATTGTCACTCTCAGGTACCATTTACTAACTTGAAATCTCACCATAGAGAAATAAGAACTGTGTGTAATAATGTGGTAAAGATTATGCAAATGCATGTGTTGAGGGTCTAAAATTCTACAGTTAGATTGCGAGTGTTTGTATCTTGATGTGCTCTCAATGAGAATTAGTAGATGGGAAAATTTTAGCAATGGTTTTTCTTTGATGAATCACATGTCCAAATCGTGGGTGTGTATTGTCTCTCACTTCTCTTACTTTTAAAAAAGTTAGGTGAGGAATGAGGAGGAGGAGGGCATGCCGTGTTGATATTTCGATTCGAGAGTGACAGTGATCCAGAAGTAGAGAAGATATGTAAAAAAAAAAGAGGAAAGAAGAAGAAGATGAGAGAAACTGAAACAATATATTTTTGTGGAAGCTAAAGTTGTGTGGAAATCATCTTGGGATTAAATGAATTGTTTAGTAGAGGAAGATGAGGAAGACATTTGTTAAGAGTAAGAGAAGTTCATCGTCGTCACTGATTTTATTGTCCTCGGCTTCTTCAACTTGTAGTTTGCAGGTTTTAACATTATGTACATTGGCTACTATGGCATATGCAGCACTCTGTTTTAAGAAATATAGTATGTTTAACAATTTTGTACTTGAATGTATTATGATCATCCCACTTTGATCATGGATCTTAGTTTAAGGTGTCAATTATATTTAACACTTGTAGAATCTACATCTAATGCTTATATTTGTCAAGAGTTTTAGATTGCAAATCAACATTTGGCTATATAGATGTTGGTTTCAGACATCCAGGAAGACTTTCCTGAAATTTAGGACGCATTACTGAAACTTTAAGAAGGGATTCATAAATTAGGAAGACCTTCTTAAACGGATTGTAATGTGGGTTTTTTGTTTACATTTTGATTTCAGAAAAGAACAAAGAAACGGTGCAATGTAAGTTGAGTATGTTATTCCAAGGAAGAAACATAGAGCTGATGATGAACAGCATGCTCCATGGCAAAGCACCCAAAACCCTTATGAGATTTAAGCAAGAACACTTTAAAGATGTAATATTTTTCAACTCTTATTTTTATGGAAACCATCCTGAATTTCAAGGAGTCATTCTTGAATATTATTGAATCCTTCAGGAATTTCATTTTTGTTCAGATCTTGGAAGATATCTTCATTAATAACGAGTAGGAAAGCCAAACTTTTTTTTATGACAAACATCATGAATTTAAAGGACCCTTCCTAAATTTTGTAGAATCCTTCCTGAAGTTCAACAAAAGATAAAATTAAAGTGCTAACAGAAACATGTAACACTGTTATAATGAAAAACATCATACAAGTACCAAAAACAATGTTAAAAAATTTCAAACATAGTCCTATTAAATACCAACACACTCCTTAAACATATCCAAAACATACTTGCATAGTAAAAATTAAAATCAGGGAATATAAGTTTCAGGAAAGTCTTTATAAATTCTCAACAATACTTCCTTAATTTTCAAATGTGACTAAGAAACACATCAACAAACAAGAAAACTGAATTCTCTTATAAAAAAAGAGAAATACCCTAAAATAACACTAAACCAAGTTTTAAGGACAATTATAGCACACATTTCATTAATTTCCAAAAATAGCACTATTTAACACATTAAAATATTTGAAATTAATTTTTAGAATTTGTTTTTTTATGTTTGGGTTCTCAATTTCACATTTAGGGTATAGTTTTGAGGGGTAGGGCTTAGTATTTCGAATTTAGGATTTAATTTTAGAAGATTAATTGGTGCTATTTTTGGAATTTTAGAGATGTTGTGCTAAGTTTTGAACAAAAACTTATTTTGGTGTTGTTTTTGAGAATCTCCCTATAAAAAAAGTTGTATTTGGCCATGGTTAATGTGTTTAACTTTCTTCAATTACTCAACATAGCAAATCTGTAAGAAAATAAGAAACTTAGTACATCACATAATCAAAAAGTTGTATCCAAAGCGAAAGCTAGTTTACATATTACGTTCTCATACAAAAAAATGCAGATGAGACTACAAAACAAAAACGTTGAACACAACCACATAGATTAATATTTTCTCCCATCATACGAAAACAGTAACACTTATCAAACCTTCGAGTCACTTACTAAACTAAAAATCCAAATTCTAATCAACTCAACTGTGGTTTAGATCTAACCAGATATATAGGAAACAAACAGAGAGGTGAAAAAATTTCTTGTGGCCTTTAACATCACTGAAAATGTAATCAATAAGCTAAACGAAAGATCCTTTATCAATTTGTCATGACTTGACTCGATCATTAAACTGAACCGCGACCATAGCATGTTGAGCCAAACACCATATGAAATGAGGAAACGACACCTCTCTTTGCTTCTCCCAATCATTTTGATATCTAAAACCTGCAACAACGGCTTCAAATTGACATCGTCGGCGTTTGTCGCTGTGATTCAAACTCACCGGCCGGCACAATTAAATGTTGATTTTCATATCCCAGCAAGAAAAATAGAGAAAATAATCGATTGACAACGACAGATCGACGATGAGAAAAGGTTAGGAAAACACGGCGGCGAGAACACGACGACAACGACAGATCGACGATGAGAATCGATTGGCAAGAGATCTAGGATGCTTCAAAGTCTTGTGGGAGTAAGGATTCAATTGGCTCATGGCAACATTCCTTCGTCAGGCTTTATGCTCATCTGTAGAGATGACCATGTGATCAAAGTGAGAAACAGAGGTTGCTTCATAGCCCAATGGTAAGCTGCAATTTAAAACTAATTGACACTAGGAAGAAACTAACGAATCACAAAAGCCTTGAAACTAAGTGTAAGACCAAGCTCTCTTTCACTCTTACAATTCATTCTTAAAGCTAAGCATGTAGACATTTTCAGGAAATGAGGACCAATAAAGAATAATTGAGAAACCACACAAAACTATCACTCGTTGCAAAATAAATATAAATCTACGACACAGCTTCATTTCTCAAACACATACAGTAGAACCTCTATAAATTAATACTCTTTAAATTAATACTCGTTATAAATTAATAAATTCTTCCGATCCCGAGTTGGACCGGTGTAAAAAATGACATATTTCGATAAAATAATAAAATAATAATTTTTATGAAAACTCAGTGTAAAAATATGGTCCCATTAATATCATAGATTAATAATCAAGTAAACTAATATATATATATATATTATATATATATATATATATATATATATATATCTAAGAAAATCTAGTGAAATATATGATTCTATTGTTGTTTTCTTATTATTAAATTTGTATTTTTGTTGGAGCTTATCTATAATATTTCTGACTGCATCAAAACTTCTGGTGTTGTCTTCTCAAATCGCATCCAGAAATTATAGAAAATTTTATACGCGATAATTGATTCCTTACGTATAACTTGTTATTAATGTACTAAAATATCTTTTTCAATTCATCATCACCATGAAAGATAGTAGCAGTGATTTTTTCTTAACTATGAACTTATACATGTATCATTTTTACATGGATAATCTAGTAAACTATTGGCATCCATTCTATTATGATAGCAAAAATTATTAATCAAATCATAAAGTTCATGAATCGTCACTTCATAAATTAAAACCTCTATAAATTAATAAAATTTCATGGTCCCGACCTTATTAATTTATAGAGGTTTTACTATATAAATCAATCGATGAGAAGACTGAATAGATGAGAAGCTGGTGTAGCTCATATTTAACAACAATACGTACCTTGTGAATAATTGATTCTGGAAATGTCTTCACTTTTTTGAAATCGAGAACAAACCACAAGCTGTAAAAAAACAAAAGTTCCAATTTTAAACAAAACCCATTAAAAGTCGAAATCTTTATGCAAGAGACAAAAACCCAATTCCGAGATCTTAGTAACAGTTTAAACCCTCTAATATTTAGATCTCAAAATCGAAATTGGAGCTTTTACGAAATGACAAGGTTAAGCTTACAAAAGCTAGAAGCTTTCAAATCATTTTTGTTTGGAATCGAAAAAGAGGAGAAGAATCAAAGAGAGAAGAGAAGTAAGAGAGATTTATGAATCACCTGAGCTAAAGCTTGAACTTGGTTCTTAGCGGCTTCAATGTCGGAAGAGATGAGAAACGATGAAATGTGAAGACGTAATTTGGGATTTTAGGGTTAAAGGTTTGTTTGTTATTTCTTAAAAATAACAAGGGTATTTTAGTAATTATATTATTTTTTTAAAAGCTGTCGCCGCGTTTTTGAATCCAGTCGCTACAAAAATCAGCGACCTGAAATTTTGATCGCTGATCGCTGGCGACAGTCGCAGCGACCGGTCGCTGAACCAGCGACAAACAAACGAACAACTTTTAGTCGCTGTCGCTGGTTCCTGTCGCCAGCGACAGGGAAACGAACAGGCCTATAATTGTATTCATTAGAAAATTTGTGTTAGTTTTGGAACATTTGAAAATGTATGCTAATTATGGATAAAAGAACTTAAAATAGTGCTATTTTTGTCAATTGCCCAAAAAACTATATATTTTTTAATTTGTGCATAGAAACCATCCCTTAAAATGAAACAGAGGGAGTATTTATTAATAAAAATATAGAGATATTTGGCAAAATGATACATTTTTCAAACATAATTAGGAAACACATACATTCACTGTCTACAATGGGAAAAAAGCACATTCACCACTATTCAGCTATTTCTACAACTTTTTTTTGCCATTCAGAACTCTACTTAATTACATCTCATGCCATTGTTTCTCATTTTCTTCCTTTTTCTTGATTTTTCAAATAATTGTTAATATAATTTGTTTTTAGAAAACTTTCTAAATACAAAAAATTCTATATTTTTTTCTTTACAATTTGACATGAATTTTATTTAATAATTTTAAAATATATTATGTAAATATGTTGTATCCGTACATATTTGTAAGTGTATAAATGTCTATACACCTTATTAAGTGTACAGATGTCTGTACATATTATTAAGTGTACATATATTATTTTTACAAAACTATTTGGGTACAGACATCAGAAACTCTATGATATAAACAAATTACATTTGTACATACTTAATAAGTACAGATACAAAATTTGTAAAGTATTTAACATTATCAAATAAAATAATCAAACAAAATGGATATCAAATTATAAAGAAAAAAATTAATTTTTATATATCTGAAAATTTTTAGAATACAAATTTTAACTAGCCAATATTTATGTTTTTAGATTGTATGGAATATAATAAAGAAAACCAAAAAAAGCCCTTTTTTTGTGAAAAAAAAAAGCCCTTAAGGCGCACATAATCACTCTCCTCCTTCCCACCCTCCCTTTCCCTCTCCCTCTCTCTCCTCTTTCTTCCCCATAACTCTCGACCATGCCCTTTTTGTAATCTTCTCCTAATCACTATGTCCCACCCATTTTTCTATCTTTTCCTACCTCTATCTCACACCACCCTATTTTCCCAATTCTAAATAGTGAATGTATGTTTTTCATAATTAATTTCAAAAACGTACTAAAATGCTAACAAATACAAAAATATATTGAACATTTAAATAGAGATATTGTTTCACGGAATGGTACTTATTTACATTTGTTAACGCCTTAACCGGCTACAAATCGAAAGCCTTTTGGATATTATCTTTTGTGTAAGCCCATTTTGTTGTGTTTTCCCATTTTTTTTGGGGCTGTTGACTCCCTCTTTTGGATATGTTGTTATGTTTTGAATTTTCAACTTGGTTTAATCTTCTAATTTCAGAAGGAACAAAAGAATGTGCGGCCGAAAAATGAATATGAAATGAGGCCCGAGTCAAAATATATTAAGCCTTGCATTTTAGAGGAGGAAGCTCTAATCCAGGACGAGAACGTTGAGTCGATTTCAAAAATTTGTTAAAAGATTTTAATTAGTTAAACCATAGATATGGATGAAGGATACAACATTTCTTGTAAACATCATAACTCAAGGTCACCAAACAAATAAAATGAAACAAAACCAAACATCGCACTCCAAATAATGAAATCAAAAATAGAAAAATACAATAGTTTCATTGTCACAAATCAGTGACTATTTTTCGTTCGGGCTAACCTCAGTCTCACCAGAGAGTTCTTCAAGGGATTTGCCCTTTGGTTCTGGGACAAGGAATGTGAAGAGCATACCGACAAAGTTAATAACACCAAGCATGATCAATGAGTTCTTGACTCCAATACCCGGTGGGTATCCTGCATCTGTCTTGGCCGGATCCTGTGATTGAGCCGCGTACAGGAACCCGAAAGCTCCAACAATGGCTCCAGCCTTACCTGTGGCGGCTGATATTCCGTGGCATGTAGACCTAAGCCTTGCTGGAAAGATCTCAGCCGGGACAATGAAAGTAGTTGCGTTTGGTCCAAAGTTAGCAAAGAAAAAGGTTAGGGAGTACATAATCACGAATCCGATACGGTTGTCTGGTTTGATCCAGTGGTTGTAAGGGAAGGCAATGGCAAACATGAAAACAGTCATCATGAAGAATCCCATTAGCTGGATTGCAAACCTTCCCATGATATCAATAAACGCGACCGTGAACCAGTAACCTGGAACAGTACTACAGAGCGCGATAAGAGTCTGAGCCCTAGCAATCTTGAAAACCTCGTGGACGGCGTTCATGGTGTCTGCCTTTGGGATCCATCCGATAGCCGAAAAGATATCCTTTTGAAACAAGTTTTGGCTGTAGAAGGCAATGTCAAGCAAGAACCAAGTAGAAGTACATCCGAGAAGGGGAAGACCATGGCGGCTAAGGAATTCCTTGGAGAACAAGCCATAGTTAAGTCTTGGGTCTTTAACGACATCCTCTGCCCTCTCTTCCATCTCAAGCTCCACTTGTAAAACCTTGGACATGTCTTGTGTGGCCTGTTTGATGTTCTTGGCAACCAAGGCGGTGTAACGAGCAGTTTCAGGCATCTTCATACGCCAGTAAAAGGTCAAGGCTGCGGGTATAGCACCAAACATGACGATAATTCTCCAAATGTAATCAGCCTCAGGAGGCGTTGAGAGAAATCTGTCTTCCTTGTAGGTTGGTGATGGGAACTGCTTGTCAAAAATGGAAGATACTGCAAGTGCAACAAAACCTCCCGCCAAGATACCGATACCTTGCATGGCAAACACGGCTGCGATGAATGCCCCACGAGTCTTCTTGTTGGCATATTCAGACATGATTGTTGCAGAAAGAGGGTAATCACCTCCGATACCGAACCCAAGCCAAAACCTATACATAACCATTTAAAAATTTAAACCTCACGTTGCAGTCAATAAATTTATTGATTCACCAACTGTGTGTAGTGTATATATGATATTATATTTGGATTGTACCTGAAGAAGCAAAGAGTGGTCATGACACCCTTGGCTTGGTTTCCGAAGGAGAGACCGGAAGCGATAGAACACACAATCATCATGATCAAAGTGAGTCCGTAAACTTTCTTTCGTCCAAGTTTGTCACCGAGCCATCCAAAGAATAGTTGACCAGCAAGGGTTCCACAGAGGGCCACACCGTTGACTGCTGCCGCAACATGAGGGGGTAGTGAGCCAGGTTTCTCTGATGCCGGATTGAAGTAGTACAAGCGACCAAGGAGCTTTGTCACCAAGGACACGCAAAAGAGATCGTAGGCATCAGTAAAGAAACCCATACCGGCGATAACAATCGCCGTGAAATGGTAAAGTTGCGTCTTCGCAACATCGAGTGCCTTCAGCACTACGAGTTGTTGTTCAGCCATTGCCTTGAGCTCTGTGATAAAAAGACAAAATAATCCAATATTTCATGTCAATAATGGTCCCAGTAAAATTTTAGAATATTATGGTACTTTCTTTTTCTGTTATTTCTAAGAACAGAGCATTTGACCTTTGGTGTGGCCAAAATTTTGTAAAAGAACAAAAGCTACAAAAACTGTCTTGTAGTTATATTATATTTTAAGAAGAAAAATTAATAAAACCAACATGATAAGTTATTAAAAATAAATCAACGAAGGCAAGTATTATTCACCTTAACCAGCTTTGCAGGAGATTGAGAACTTCTAGGGAGAAAGAGAGAAGATATGTAGGTGACAAGAAATGAACAATTATGTTGGCAATTTATAGAGATGTAGACTGCGAAGCACATTGAAATAGCTAGAAAAAATAATAGAGTATTCTAAAAAGAGAAAGAGATGTGACTATGTGAGCAAACGTGATCGCCTGCTTCTCTTCTCGACTATTTTACCATTTTGTAAGTCATTTGGGTTTCAATGTCAATAATTGATTGGTTATAAGCGGCAAAATAAACGCTGTTGTCTTATAGTATAAATTGGACATACATGATTAACCATATGTAGATTATTATAAGTTTTACAATTTGAATTTGAGCACTTTCAAATTAGAACCTATCCATTTGTAATATGAAATTTCTAATTCTAATATTTTGATGATTTCGGTCTTGACAATGGGAAAATAGTATTTATGAGTTGACGAAGATGCATTGCACCTAATTAAGAATAAAAAAACAAATAATTTATGAGTTGGTATAATATTTTCTGCCCCCAAATTTATGGCAGCTCAAGTGGTTGAAGACATCATAATTCAAGTTTTTTTCCATGGTGATATTAACCATGGGGGAGTACTACCGAAGATGCCTTAACACCAGAATACCTAGTTTTGCCAATGTTTGTGTAGTTGGGTCATAGGACTTAAAGAGATTAATTTAATGTAATGTGCTCTGGAAGATTGCCATATTACAAGTTTGTTCATGAGAGTAATGTTCTGCATAGACCTTGAGTAATAGTTCACTTAATGTATGGTTGTGCATTCTAAACTGTGGAATATTGCTCAGTATAATCATTTGGGAAGCCACCTTTCTCAGGATTTGGAGTTCCTGTTGTGCAGGTCAAGGCGATGGGACTGTCGCGTGAAGTTCGGCCGAAGTAGTCAATAGTTATCGACTTTCTAGTAGACGATATTGGAAAAATATATTTTCAGTACGTTTTCTACGCTAGATCAATTGCGGAATAATTAAAAACTGTTAGCGAAATAAACTGAACTATAAATATCAAACGTTGAAATATTAATTTTAGTAGATAAATCCTGTATTTTTTTTTTTTAGTTTATACCTTTATCAAACTACTAGCATATAGCAGAATTTTCAATAAGAGAAAAATTTATTAATATTTCGAGTCGTAAAATTAGCCAAAAATATTTTCAAAACGTAAAACATAAGTAAGTACTGGTATACCATATTATAAACTGACTTCTACCTATAATTGAGAGCCGAAAACTCACGCTAACAAACATAGTTTTATATATTTCTGTCTGTTTTTTTTTTTTTCAACCAAACATTAAATTAAAAAATAACTTCAAAATTGGTTGTCCAAATTGGAGGAAAAGAGTTTACAAAAGATATTTCTGAAACTAAAGATCTGGAGGAACGAGCAAGACAGTCGGCCCTTATTGTCTGATTCTAACTTTGCAATTATTGTTTTAAATAAATGCAGTTAATGAAATCAAAATGAAGAGTATTGTAAATTCTTAATTCCGCTTCTTTAAGTTATACTCTCTCCATTTTTTATTATTATTTGTCATCCTATATTTATTTTATTTTGTTTCAATTTAGTTGTCCTTTTTGTTTTTTCAATGTAATTTCTAGTAGAAAATTATCTAATTTATCCTATATTAAATAAATAAAAATTAAATTTTTTTAATTTTCAATAGTCAAACAAGAGTATAATAGAACATTTATCAATTTTCTTAATTTGCGTGAAAAATTCTATAGCCAAAACTAATAAAAACCGGAGAGAGTGTGTTTTTATAATTTTTTTCATTGTTTTACAAATGAGGAAGTTAAACATATAAAGTGTTCTACCAAAAGAAAAAAAAACATATTAACTGTTCACAATCTTTCAATTTTCTACGTAAAATTGGTGTTTAACTCCCTAACAATTAGTTCTCCTAGGCCTGGGTATAAAATCAGAATCCGAAAATCCGAACCGTATTCAAACCGAAATAAACGAATTAAGACCGAACTGATATTAAGAAAATAACTGATCGGTTTTTGGCTTTCATTATATTGGATATCGGATATTATCCGATCTGAACCGATATCCAATAGATATTTGAATATAACCGAACATATAAAAAATAGTTTGATATTCCGATAGATATGCCTCATATCTTTTATGTATTTGTATAGTGCTATGAGAACCTTGTCATTTACTTAATCTATTTTTTTATTTTTTTTAATATTCCATTAGAATAGTTATTTGGATACAATAAAATTAAAAAGTATTAATAAAACATTGTCCAATAATTTTTGGTTTAATTTTGGTTATTGACAATCATATCCAAACCATTCCAAAATCCGAATTATCCGAACCAAAACCCATCCGAATTTTATAAATCCCCTAATGGATGTTAGAGTCAATATCCAAAAAATCCAAAATCTGAAAAATCCGAACAGAATCGGATCCGATATCCGAACTCGCATGCCTAAGTTCTCCTATCATATCGTTCAACTTCAACAGAAAGCAAAATCTTGATAAAGTTAATCAGTTGATATTTTGAATATAAAACTTAATTAAAATAAAAATTTGGGGTTTTAGTCTTTCTACATAAACGTTGTATCAATCTTGAGATACTACTATGTCTACAAAAAAAAAAAAAATCTAGAAATGAGATACTATAGTAGGTCATTGAGTTAATTTTACCCGAATTTGTGTCAATCTACTGAATTTTCACTTTTAAAAAAAAAAAAAATCTCAAAATAACTGCAATTCGAGGGAGTAATAGTATAGTTTACCAATATAAGTCAGAAAGATTTCGAATTTCTAATTCGAGGGAATACTTTTTTTGTTTTCGTTTCCGGTTACTCGAATCGAATCGTTCAACTCTAATAGTTGACATTTGAGAAGTGACAATCTGGATATATATTGTCATGAAGATTAGTTATCAATTAGCAAAAGTCAGAATCATTATTAAAATGAAGCATATTCGAAAAACAAAGGATATTCGCGAGAGCATATGCAGATATTTTCGATTTAATATACAAGTTCTTGTCTTAGTGGACTTACATAGTTGTTAATGTTATCTTATTTTACACATATACAGCCAATTTAAGGATTGATTATCGACAAATCCAACTGATACCAAAAAATAAAATATTATTTAGTTTAAATTGATTCATTGTTTGCTTTGTAATGTATTTCTTCGAACAAAAAGGTAAATAAGTGGAGACTTTGATCACATGTACATAAAAAATAGTTTATATGCTTAGTTGTAAGTTGTAACCAAAGATAGACTTGATTGCGTGTTATAGAAGCAAATAACAAATTAATCAATACCATAATAAACACTAAGTATCGATCAATTACAATTTGTCACACAGAAAAAACAAAAGTAGAGTTGCAGATTGCAATATCACAACTTTCACGTCACGCATCGCACAGAAAGTAAAAAATAAATAAAAGAAGAATTAGCAAACAATATGATAGCATGATTATTTTTCAACCTCAGCCTCCCCGGAGAGTTCTTCTAGGGACTTGCCCTTGGGTTCAGGGACGAGGAATGTGAAAAGCATACCAATAAAGTTAATAACACCAAGCATGATCAATGAGTTCTTAACTCCAATGCCTGGTGGGTATCCAGCATCCACCTTGCTCTTGTCCTGTGGTTGAGCTGCGTATAGGAACCCAAAGGCTCCAACAATGGCTCCAGCCTTACCTGTCGCGGCTGATATACCGTGGCATGTAGACCTTAGCCTCGCTGGAAAGATCTCAGCAGGGACAATAAAAGTGGTGGCATTTGGACCAAAGTTGGCAAAAAAGAACGTGAGAGAGTACATAACCACGAAACCGATACGGTTATCCGGTTTAATCCAATGGTTGTAAGGGAAGGCAATGGCAAACATAAACACGGTCATGAAAAAGAATCCCATTAGTTGGATTGCAAACCTTCCCATGATATCGATGAACGCGACTGTGAACCAGTAACCTGGAACAGTACTGCAAAGAGCGATGAGTGTCTGTGCCCTAGCAATCTTGAAAACCTCATGGATACCATTCATGGTGGCTGCCTTTGGAATCCATCCGATGGCCGAAAAAATATCCTTTTGGAACAAGTTTTGGCTGTAGAAGGCAATGTCAAGCAAGAACCAAGTGGAGGTACACCCAAGGAGTGGAAGCCCATGGCGTTTCAAGAATTCCTTGGAGAACAAGCCATAGTT
This sequence comes from Camelina laxa, assembly GCA_024034495.1. Classification (NCBI taxonomy): domain Eukaryota; kingdom Viridiplantae; phylum Streptophyta; class Magnoliopsida; order Brassicales; family Brassicaceae; genus Camelina; species Camelina laxa. The sequence goes on from CM043881.1 coordinate 30,777,724, forward strand.
GAGTTTGGGGTCATCATCCCTTTCTTCAACCTCAAGCTCCACTTGTAAGACTTTGGACATGTCTTGTGTGGCTTGTTTGATGTTCTTGGCGACTAAAGCAGTGTAACGAGCAGTTTCAGGCATCTTCATACGCCAATAGTAGGTCAATGCAGCAGGTAGAGCACCAAACATGACAATGATACGCCAAATGTAATCAGCTTGAGGAGGCGTTGAGAGAAACCTGTCTTGCTCATAGGTAGGCGATGGGAACTTTTTGTCGAAAATGGAAGAAACTGCAAGTGCCACAAAACCTCCAGCCAAGATACCAATGCCTTGCATGGCGAAGACGGCGGCGATGAAAGCCCCACGAGTCTTCTTGTTAGCGTATTCAGACATGATTGTGGCAGAAAGAGGGTAGTCACCTCCGATACCGAATCCCAACCAAAACCTACGAACAATCGTTTAATATTTTAGACCTCATCAGGTCGAAACCGGACTGACCCTTTATAGTCACTATAAAACTATTGATAAACGGGCGTATCATAAGTGGGTTTTACCTGAAGAAGCAAAGGGTGGTCATAACACCCTTGGCATGGCTTCCGAATGAGAGACCCGAAGCAACAGAGCACACGATCATCATGATCAAAGTGATACCGTACACTTTTTTCCGTCCAAGTTTGTCACCGAGCCATCCAAAGAAGAGCTGACCAGCAAGGGTCCCACAGAGGGCCACACCGTTAACCGCAGCCGCAACATGAGGGGGAAGGGATCCAGGCTTTGCTGACTCTGGATTGAAGTAGTAGAGGCGGCCTAGGAGCTTGGTCACCAAGGACACACAAAAAAGATCATAAGCATCCGTAAAGAAACCCATACCGGCAATGACAATCGCTGTGAAATGGTATAGTTGCGTCTTCGCAACATCTAGTGCTTTTAACACTCCAAGCTGTTGATCGGCCATCACAGGGTTTTCTCTCCCCTGCATTCACGCACAAAACTTTAAACTTTTGCGATGATATATTTATTTTCTTATATGTTTGTATATAATACGATATATTTATATATATATATATATATATATATAGGGTTTAATATGTTATATGAAGACGTTCTGATCCTCCGGACGGATAGGAGTATAAACTAGGTTGACTCTTTATCAGGGTCTTTTAAGAAAGAAAAACGAGAAACATGTCTTTAATTAGGAGACAAACATTTTTTTTTTGTTTTTTTTTGAAAGATTTCTTAGGAGACAACGTGTTAAATTACTAGTCTAGTACATTATATTATATAAGCTTCTAAAGATGATGTTAAAAGTAAAATTTCTGTATATATACTAACCTTCTCGACCGTTAAGTTAGTAACCTGTAAGAGGGAGAGATAGAGAGAGGGAGAGGATAAAGAGAGAGGGAAGAGATGGTACTGGTGGTATGAGTGCAAAAATGTTGGGAATTTATAGAACATATGTGGGGGTTGATATGCGGTATCTTTGAGGAGGTATATACTCTCTTGCTATTTCTTTTTTATAAGCTCCCGCACGGCCACATGCGCACGCACACACACACATATATATACAATGTTCGCAAAGTTTATTTCGTTTATTAAAAATGCTACTTTCAAAAAGTGGTATTCGTTTTAGGTAATTTTTGTTAGATGTTCATTAAAACTTGTTAATAATGTGTTTTGGTCAGTTAAATAAAAATATTCTATGTGTTCATATTATATTTAGAAAATTTTTCCTTTTAAGTTCAGTTTATTAGTTTTAATCATTCACCTCGACATTTTCTAAGTAGATTTAGGTTATGACTTATGATATTTATTGATTTTTCTAAATTTGGTATTTCGTTGTCTTTTTGTAACGTGTGTGTTTCGAAAAAAGTGAAAAACCATTAATTTATATGAAATCATAAAATTAACATGTTTAGTTTAAGTTTACCTGGTTTAAAGCCGGTTTTGGAAATGCCTAAAGTGATGTTTTTATAATGCTTTGGACGCCTCTTCTCTCTTGTCGTGGCTGTTCTTCGTTGCTAGTATTAACAAAAATAAAAAGAGGGAGAGAAGAAGAGAATTTTGGTGTGGTGTGAAGGAGATTTAAAGAGAAAGCAAAATCACCCAGGACTTGGGAGAAAAAGGATTCGGCATAGCAAATTGTACCCAAAGTTTTGTGGAACACGTTTTCTTAGATAGGAGTGGGGACCATCGAAGATTGTAACTGCGATCGTGGTCTCGTCTGTTACCTAATTGGCACGAGTTTTTGTGGGAAGCTCCGTGACGTGTAGGAATAGTTTTCCACTAGAGTGATTCGATAGTTAACTATTTGTTTTGGTTTTGTAGTTTCAACTTCGAGACTGTTTTTTTTTTTTTTTTTTTTTGTAGCAGTTTGGTTTCAAGGTTTGTTTGTTGTTATGATTGGTTGTAGGAGCGAGTTTGGTTATTTTTGGCAATTGAAAATCTTTTATTCTAGTTGTAGTTATATTCGTGGATCACTTTGATAAAGTGAATGCATGACCATGAGCTTATCTGAGAGATTGAGTTGTATGACTTGTTTCGTGTGATGATTTGTAGGTGTGGTGAATGTGTTATTGGATGTTCTGTTTAATGACTGGTTTGTTATATATTATTTGTGGTTGTACTCTTGATTTTCTTGTGTTTATAGCTTGTAGATGGAAAAACCGTCTCACTAGGTATTTCTGATAATACTCATGGATCACATTGTGTTTGTGCTGCATGTAATGTTGTAATGTGTAGCATAACGTTGTTTAGAAGTATGCTAAATTAATGGTTTATATTGGTTATAATTAGTATTGTATTTTAATATATTTGAGTTGGTTTGATATGTCTTCTGTTATTTACAGTGACAGTGTGTTAGATTATTGTTGGTTTGTTAGGTTATTTATATTACAGAATATTTAATTATATTATTATTAAAAACTGATCGGATTATATCACTTCTGTTACACATATATTCTCTTTCTATTTCATTCAAAAATGACACTTTATTTTGTTATATGAAAATATCTTTGTGTATATTTCGATGTTGTTTTCTAAAAGATTTAAAGTCTTTCTCATCCTAGGTATTCTAGGTTATTAGTGATAATATTTTTTAGTGTAATTATAAAGGTTATAGCGAAAATTTATATACCTTTCTTATGTTGTGTGAAAGTATATAACAACTTTAACTTGCAAATGTATAATTTTATTTAGTTATAATATTTATAATATCTATAATCTTAAGTTTATCATAATTATATATAGTCCAGACACCAATTTAGGCGCTGCAAGTGGTAAACTAGGTTTTGGAGGACCGTCATCTATGGTTTATCTTAAACATTTAAATTTATTCAAAAAAATATTATTTAAGTTTTTTTTTATTAAATGCTAATATCAGTAATTAATTTTCATATAATAACCACAAATAATATTATGATTTTGCTGACTGTTTAAGTTTGTAAAAAACACATGATGTAGTACCTTAGGTTTTGGAGATATATAGAGTAGTATATATGAAAAGTGTAAGAACATTAATCTATGTATATAAAAGTTAGTTTTTCTCTCTTCTCCTTTCTCCACTTCATCACTTTTTATTTTCAATTTTAACAAATTAATCCACATCATCAAAAGAACATAAAATCTAAAGTTAATGCATCAATTAATTCACTCATCTTTGTATTTTTTATTATTATCAAAAACAATAATGTATACATTTAAGAGAAATATATAAAGTTACTTGAATTAAAATATATTAAAGAAAACTTATTCTCAATATCACGTACACACCAAAAAAAAAATATGGAAAAATACTAAGAAGAAATTTGAGAAATTTGTTTGTAATAAAAATAATTATAAAAGTAGTGGTATATTGTAGAATTTTAATTAAAATTTGAAAAGAATTCTATTTTTGGATAAATACACATATTTAAAAATTAGAGTAGTCTTATGAGTTTGTAGATTTAGGAGAATCAAAATAAAAGAAAACTATATAGAAACATAGTAGACTATACATATTTTAAAATAGAAATAATTAAATATGTGAAGATAATTTACTTTTGTCAAACAGTTAAAAATAAAATATAATATTTGATGTTACAATATGATGTTTATGGATAGAAACAAGTCAAATTATGAAATTCATTAATAGAAGCAAAATTTACGTGTTGTATAACATTGTCAATGAAACTTCACGACAAATGGTGGATATATTCTTTAAAATTGTTTTACGTCTACATTAGTAATTAATGATCACTCAACCTGTAATAAAAAAGAATATTGGAGGATGATAAAAGATGAAAAATAATTATGATATGTTTTCATAATCAATACATTATAAATGAGATAATAGAATGTAAAAAGAGAGTAGATGCAAGAGATGACGAATGTATACCAGAAAATAAAGAAAAATTAATTGTAAAAAATATTTAAATAAACAGATGAGTTATGTATCGCTTAATAAAATAAATTTGATATCTATATAGATTTATTTTTTTTAATTTTGAATAATTATAATTATATTCAACTGTTCGAATTAATAATAAAAAATTATAGTCCGGCGTAACGCGCGGATTATAAATCTAATTTGATCATAAAAATTTTCAAAGAAATTTTCAAAAATTAGTAGAATAAGAAATTTCCAATGTAGATTGGAATGTTGGATCCCTAGTAAACACAACCCAACAAAATCATATTTCAATTTTGAGTTAATAAATATATTATTCATATTCATAGCATAATTAAATTTGTTTTCTAAACCACTTCAGTTAATCTAAATAATTTGTTTGATGGAATTATTTTGATCGATATAAAAGTAACTCATCCTTTTTAAAATGTTAATTGATTAGCTTGTTTTAATTATCTTACAGTTTAACGTATTTAAGTGTTAGTGTATGTCACTGTGTTAGCGTAGAAAAGTTTGTAATAATGTTCATATGCTTTTGCTGCTTTACAAATTTTAGTAGAAAAACTTATATAACTTTTGTTTTTTTTGTCAACAACTTATATAATCTTTCAATTTAAAATAAAAATACAGCTCCCTCCAGCGCTACACAAATACCGGGGAAAAAAACTTAATAAAGGAAAAAGTTTTTATTTTAGTTTATTTTTATTTTATTAATGGAGACTGCACAGAGGAAACCACAATTTGGTCGATGGTTGGTTCCACGTTTGGCTTCATTTAAAAATCCGAACTAGAAAATTTATTAAGAAAACTATGTGCATAGTGCATACCATGTTCCCAAGTCTTAACTAATAGGAGAGGCAGGGCAACATGCCAACATCCAATTCTTCGGATGGATTACTATTAACTTTTCAAAGTTTTTATGATTATACATAGGGGATTTTTTATATAAATTAAATCAATATAGGATATATGCAAATTTATGTTAGTGTCAGTTGTTTACAAATATTTCAAACGGTTACATTTTGTTCGTCGTAAAAACATGCTATGTGCTTAATAATAACCAAGAAATAATGTAGAATATATGATTCAAGTACTAGAAAACGAAACCAAATCAAACTCTTCCAAAAAAACTTAAACAATGAAGAATCTGTTTATTTCACCATCTTATGAGTGTCATTTTCTTGTTACATTAACATGGTAGGTTTCAAGAAAGACAAAAATGAGGTTTTCTTAACTCTGAAGTCTCTCCCCCACTTAAATTATCATAGTGTCAACGTGATTAGACAAAAAACCAATTCATGTAGAAAGATAAGAGGTTAATATAAGTGATATAAGTGATCCGAAGGCCAAAATGTTAATACAAGTGATCACATTTTAAGTATATCCGTCTATATATAATCCTTTAACCTGTATTATTATTAACTTTATTCTATGCATTGCGCTAAATATCATCAAGTAATTATATAAACCCAAAATATATTAATTTTTTCCACATACATCATATTACATAAAGAGATAACAGAAATCTAGTTTGGTTTTTAAAGTTAGTACTCACGGTGATCGTGACATATGTTAATTTTATCGATTATAGATTTAATCATGTTTAATATAAAATTTATTTTACACAAAAGATAAAAAGATTGATAATAGAAAAATATAATTCTAATACATATTTAAATAAATGAGGCAATTTTAAAACAATTTAATAGTATAAAAGATAATTCTACTACATAAACAAAAAAAATGTAAAAAGATAATTGTAACAGGTATATATAAAATAGTTGTTTATAAAAATATTACTTTTAAGAATATAATTCTAATATATATGTTCTCAGTAATAAGAAATTTTAAAATTGTAAATAATTCTAATTTTAAGTTACTAATTCAACAAGAAAAAAGAATACCTTTTCCAAAACAGAAAAATGATTAAGGAAATAATATCACAATTTTTTTTTAAAAATATATAGTCAGTAATTAATCCTAGAAAAAAAGGATTGTAACACGTCACATCTATATAAATAATAAATTTTCTCATATTTTATAACCAAACAAAATAAGTTATTTGAAAACACCACCATTGATTCAAGTTTGTTCTATTGTTAAACAAAATATTTTGTATTTTTTTTTTTTTTAATTTTTCTTTAAGATGTTGTTCCTTTTTAAAAGAACATTGCATATTATAATTAAACTACATGAAAATTCTATACGCTATCATATATTTTCTCTCTTTTTTTTGGTCAAAACTTAAATACAAGGCCAAAATTTTATAAAAATCTCCTATATAATAAAATGGAAGTACACAACTTTTTTTTGTAGACTATATAATATGAGTTATAAAATTAATTGTTTGATATTTGATAGGTTATAAGTTATATGGGTTGTAGTCATTAATTAAATCTCGATTTAAGATCTTATTAAAAAGAATATTCGAAAAAATATCATCAAATCTGTAAAGAATATTTAATTAACCATATATAGGTAACAAAATCTCAAAACTTAATTACTCTTTCCATGGATTAAAAGTGATTTCCGATTATACTTTTTTTACAGGGTAACAAAATCCATGTAGGGATAAAGAAAGAAGATGTTACGAAATTTAAGAAAGTTTTCACAAAAGGGGATTCAAAAATTATTGAGAAATTTTCAGTCACCAAAGTGCTAGAGCACGAGTTAATTTTAATCACTAGATTTAAACCGTGTAAGAGCACGAGTACGGTTACAGACAACCACATATTGTCCAAAAAACATTTTTAAACAATCATATAAATTATATTTTATATAAAAAGTGCAATATATATAAAATAAATTTCAACCCGTGCTACCTTTATTTACAGGGTAACAAAATCCAAGCAGGGATGAAGAAAGAAGATGTTACGAAATTTAAGAAAGTTTTCACAAAAGGGGATTTAAAAATCATTGAGAATTTTCAATCACCAAAGTTATAGAGCACGGGCTAATTTTAATCACTAGATTTAAACCGTGTGCGAGCACGAGTACGGTTACAGACAACCACATATCGTTCAAAAAACATTTATAAACAATCATATAAATTATATTTTATATCAAAGTGCAATATAAATAAAATGTATTTCAACTTGTGCTTTTGCACGAGTCCTAATCTAGTATCATATGAATACGCAACTCAGAACATATATATGTTTAGGTATTATGCATATACTCTTCTTTTACTTTTTTTAGAATTATTATATTTGTCTTTAATTTCAGGTTTTACCCTTCTAATTTTCAGGATACTATAATTGAGAACAAATAATGAGCTTCTATTAATCATTGATTAATTTAGGATAATGTTACTATAGCTTTATTTAAAATTAGTCAATAAGTTTGGAGAAATGCCCATTGGTACTGTTCCAATTTTCAAAAAAACTCTCATTAGCTTTCTTTTTTTTTTCCAAAAAATTATATCAGAAAAGTTTATAAGTTTTATAAAATTTAGAAGATACTTCTTGATGGTAACTGCTACTTGAAGACTCGATCCAAGTTTTAAGGTTTTAAAAAGTTTGTATAAGATTTTACAAGGTATTTTGAAAGGCTTTACAAGATTTTTATAAGGATTTTTAAAACTATTTATAAGATATTTATAAAATATTTATAAGACTTTTTTACATGTCTAAAGGTAGTTTGTGAATGTTTTTATAAGGCTACATACTTATTTGAGTATATCTCATATTATAAAAGTATCTTGGATCAAGCTTTTAAAATTAGCACTTTTGAAAAGTACTATGGAAAAATGGACATCTTGAAAATTCTCTCTTGAACATGTAGTAAACTTATTACGTACGACTCAGACCGGGTATGAGAATACAATATATGAAATAAATATATTTACGATAATGTTAGTTTTTCAAATATGAAACAATATTAGTTTCATTTGATTTGCTTTGTGTAACGGACATGAACCGGGAATCCCGGTTTTGGGAGTGCATTGATCGATGTAGGCTGTGCATCTGTCGATGCATGATTCATTTTATTCGGAACGACTAAAGTGAAATGCTTGTTTTGTTGCACTTTTGAGTTTGGAAACTTTAGGGTCGAGTATTTAAGGCCAAACACGATGTCACTTAATGTTTTTTAGCCACTTTGTCGTTCTTAAGAGATCGAAAAGGGAGAAAGGTTTTTCATTGAGTTTTTGTGAGTTTTTGGTGCCGTTTCTTCAGAGATTCTTCTATGGGAGTGGATATCCGAGTTTGAGGACGTGTTGGGGCTTGCTGTGGAGTTGTTTTTGTGCTTCTAGAGTCAGAATCTTTGTGTTAAAAGGTATGTGCATGACCATGACTTATCTGAGCATGAGATCTCTGAGTTTTGTGTTTTCTCTGTGATCAGGTGGATTGATTCCTTGTTTTCTGTGTTTTTCGTGGTTTCTATTGCTTGTTCTGGCTGTTGTGATGTTCTTGATCAAATGATAGTGTTGGAGGACGAGTTTCAGTCGTGAGGATTCGCGAGCACTCGATGTGATGCATCGGTCGATGCAAGAAGTGCATCAATTGAAGCAGCTAGAGATTCAGAGAATTGCACCAGTCAATGCAAGGTGTGCATCGGTCGACGTGAGGTGCAATGCATCGATCGATGAAAAGTGTACATCGGTCGACGCTAGGTGCGATGCATCGATCGATGCAAGGTGTACATCGGTCGACGCAGGGGAGGTGCATCGGTTGACACAAGGCGTGTGTCGGTTGACACCAGTTCATAACAGAAGATTGATATGTGTGCCTTTGTGGTTTGGTTGATTGTGACTTGTTTGTGATTGTTGTTTGTGCTTTGGGATCTTATTACTTGTGTGTATAGCCTAGTTGATGGGAGGATTGCCTCACTAAGTATTTTTGGTAATACTTACGCCTCTCTTTTGTGTTGTGGCGCAGGTAAAGACAAAGTGTGATCCTGAGATCAGGGTGATGAAGGGGAGGATGTTCTAGAAGCTTGATTGACTGTGGTCTGGCTTTTGATAGGTTGCTAGAGTTGAGTCGTTAGAACATTGTAGGATGCTGGTGATTTGCTTCTTGACTTTGTTGGATTTGGAATTTGTTAGACCTTGTTGTTTTGGTTATTTATTGGAGTAATTTATTAGATTATTGGTGTTGTCTATGTTATCAGATGACGTTGAATATTGATAAGTTGTTAGTGAGTATGAGATCACTAGTTAATTGTCATGTTAAAAGGAAAAAAAACGGGACAGAGTTGTATCACTTTGTTAGTTATGTTTGATAATTTTTCTATTATTTTAGTACTAAGTACGATATACATTTAATACAACGCACACATTATTTTGATATGAAAATTATAACCTTATTCAGTGAGATTGAGATTGAGTGCATAGAATTAATATATAATTTAATTATGAAGTAATATATAGTTAAATTATATTGTTGATGGAGGTTTAAGCACCAACATATGAGAGTGGGATTTGAAATTTGTAACTCTAAATCCGGTTTTACAAAGTAGTGTTAAAGAAAATACAAAATAAATATTTAGAACACTATTTAAAATTTAACATATATTTCTTAAACCTGCGTGTTTTATGCGAACCTAATTTAGTGTAACGCCCCGACCGCCACCTCTTAGTAGACCTCATGTCCAATCCTAGTCCATGGATCCACCTTTTTTAATGGGCCTCACGTCCAATCCTAGAACCATGGATCCACCTTTTTTAATGGACCTCATGTCCAATCCTAGTCCATGGATCCACCAAATCAATTCTTTTAAACCTCTACGCAAGTCTCTGAAATCAGGGTGTCACATCTAGAATGACATAATTATCAGTGTAAAATGTTATTGTAGAGAAATAATATAAAATGGAGAATATCACGTATTTTTGATACTTAAATTTGGTGAAATTCATCTTAGATTTTATTTTTATTTGATAATTTATATAAAATAGCATATTATATGGATACATCTCATGTTTTAAGTATTTGGTAGGCGTTAATTCGACCATACGACACTTCCTAACTCCAAATCAATAAACAGGAGAATAATCAGGGATATATTTTCCAGGTTTCATAAATTTTATTTAAAAAATTTATATGTAGTATCAGAAAACATAAAATAATATTTCATATAATAGATGATGTGTTTTGTTTGTTTCTAACGTCAGAGTAATTTTGATCTTGTTTTAGTTTAGTTTTAGCTTTAATGAAGGGTAAAATGGTCAGTTCCTTCTAACTATTTTCGCAATCTTCAATCCTACATACAACAGTTGTCCATATTTTTCTTTTTATTTTTGTTTTCTATTTTATGTTCCTAGCAGGAACATAGCAAAGAAAAACATACAAGACAATATTTTTTTTTCTTTTTATTTTAGAATTTTGTTACCGATTATTCTAAAATTCTTGTAGTTTTGACCATCACCGCGTATTCTCCATTGAATATAAGCGGACATATAGATCTCATCTTTGAACAAGGAACATATCTTGTAACAATTAAATGAAAAGGAAAAATATCCTTCAACATTGTTCATATTACTCATATTTCTTTGTCAAAAATGCGGCTTCCGCAGCCGCTTAGGCGGAGAATAAGAACTCGACAGTCTGAATATACCGTGATTTCATTATAATTATTGTATTATCTATAGTGACAAAGTATCTCTAAAATAAAAATATTTTTTATTTAGCTATTGATAAAGATAATAGATATCAGGGAAGTGTCTTTAGTCAAGTAGTTATAGCACTATCTTTGTAACGATCTCATCGGAACTCGACTCCACTAATTTGCGTTATCCCGCGTAGTATGGATTAAGTATATATCGAGTATTATCGATTCGATAATTTAAAAAAAAGAATTAATAACTATCAGTGATTTAGTAACTTTGAAAAGGTCACAAATCATATCAAATTAAAACTCAATATGGTGCTATCATTTTAAAGTGGTTGTATTTATAAAAAAGTTGGTCCTCTCCACGCAAAAAGTAAACTCCTCTTTCTGTAAATGTGAACAAGTTCTTGATTATTTTATTTAATACAGCTTATGTAACTTGACTGAATAATGTTGACATATATAATATTAAGCTTCCACCATCTCTTATCATCATAAAATATCTGATGATACCACTCTTATTTCTTTTGCAGAAAAAGTCTTGTAGCAATCCAAAAGATTTGTCAATAGAAAAAGTTATAATTTGGTTTTTAATTTTCCCATATACAAATATAATTAATTCGCTCCAGTTTGAAGTTTAAAACTTCAAAACATATGTTAGATGTTTAAATATCTGCCACTGAAATAAATTTCAATAGCTATTAGCCTATTACAAAATATAATGTCTAATTTAAGCATATAATCAATAGAAAAATGAATAATGTTAAAGGAAATAATACAACATATTGAAAAAGATCTTTACAAAAAAATATCGAGTTTGTGGGTTTTGAGAAAACATACTGATAATCCAATTTCAAATGTACATTAAAGTTTGTATTAGATAAAAGAATTGAAACTATAAACTTTGGTTAACTTGTCTATTTCAGTATATAAACTTCAAATATATTATTTTCACCTAGCAAATGTCAACCCATATATGTGAATATACCTTGGCATGGAGATAGTTATCTGTATGTGAATATAATAAATACTATCTAACTTGAAAGTGATCTCTAATCTTCTGACTCTATCTAGGAATGTGTTGTACGGTTCCTTCTATCTAGGAGTGTGTTGTACGGCTGCATTGACCTTTTGATGGTATATCTATATGCTTTGATAAGGGGGATCAATATATCAGATGTAATAAACCACAATTTTTTTTAGCTTTCTCGAGGACACAGAACTATTAAAATAGCTATAAGCTGGAATTTATTTATTTTTATTAACTTTTTATAACTTGAATTTAGTAAAATATTATAGAATAGCACAAAACTAAAAAATAAGTGTATAAAAATTGTAAAAAATTTGGAAGGAAAATCAATATAGAATAACAAACTGAAGGGATTTGGTTAATGAGTCGGCCTGTTGTGCTCCAACGGTTGACAAGAAAAATAAAAAATAAACTGAAAGTAAACTATTCAAAACAAGCTATATAACACTTTTGATATCACATTTATGTTTGATAATTATTGATAAAGCAGTATGGATTTAACAACACATTTGGAAGTTTTTAGGCCATGGATGTTTGTAATTTTAAAAGGGTTTTTGAATTTTGGTTTATGGTTTTTGGTTTTTAGATTTTGATTTTTCTAGTTTTTGACTTTTGGTGTACATTTTAGTGTTTTTATAAGCATGAATGGAGAAATGTCTTTAGTCAAGTGGTTATAGCACTATCTTTGCAACTGATTCTACTGGAATTCGACTCCACTAAATCGCAGTACTTTGCGTATTAAGTTTATAAATTATATTATTTTGACAAAAACAAATAAGAAAAAAATATAAAATGTGGACTATGGTTTTTTGAGGAATTTTTTTCTAGGGATGAACCCAAGTATTGTTCTAGTAACATTTATTTGAATAAGGAAATGTTTCACGTGTAAGAAAGTAAATATTCAGGGTGTGAAATGTACTCTTTCCTGAGTAACCACTAATCAGAGGTGACGAATAGTTGTAACATTCGGTAGAGCCAACTTTATGGTTTTGGGATGGATGTAGATTCGTCAGTGCAGCCTTGCATCGACCGATGCATTCACTGCCTCCACCGATGCAACATCTCTCGTCTCCATCAAATCCGTAGCTGTGTCGACCGATGCACTTCTTGCATCAACCGATACAACATCTCTCGTCTCCATCAAATCTCTAGCTGTGTCGGCTGATGCACACCCTGCATCAATAGATGCAATCGCGCGAAGCATTGCCAAACATGTTCTTCCTCGACTCCTCTCGGCTTCATGATGCCATAAACGCCTTCCAAAGGCCACAAACACCACGACAAACACTCACAAACAAGCACACAAGCAATTAACAACCAAAATCACACAAAACACAGATCTAATCGCTTAGATCAACCATGGTAACACACTCACCTTTGAGAAAGACGAAACAGATTCTAAAACCCACGAAAATAGCGTCCTAGCAACCCCCTCTAACGATCTACACCTCAGATCTCCACTCACAGGGTCAGATCTCTCTAGAAACAGTTTAGAATTCCTCAAGAACGATCACATAAACTTTTTAGAGAGAAAACTCTTCTTCTCACGTTTCAGAAATGACAAAAGGCTAAAAACCACTATAAAACATCGAGTTTCCCTTTTATATACGAGCCCTAGGGTTTCCAAGCCTAAAAAAGCAACCAGAACAAGCATTTCACTGAAGTTCTTCCGTATAAGCGTACCTTGCATTGACCGATGTACACCATGCATCGATAAATGCACACCCAAAACTGGGATTCTGGTTCACGGGCGTTACAATTCTCACCCACCAACATAGATTTATCCTCGAATCTCGAACAAATTAACCTATGAAACTCGTGCAACCGTCTTCATGGTCCGCATTTCCTTCAACTTATATACGAAGGTAACCTCCAGGTGATAGACTCACGCTTTAAGCATTATTTGCTCTTGACTATTGAACTTTCCTTACTCGTAGGTCGCAACCTTTAGTTTTTTTTATTGGCTCCTCATCAGGCCTTAGCCTGCATGCCATAATATTGGCTCCTCATCGGGCCTAAGCCCACATTGCCATAATATATAAGGGAAGTCCAATATTCGTCTCTTAGGTTGCCACCCTACATTGCCCCTGGATTATCATCCGAAGTCGATATACCAGCCATACTCTCAAGCCACAAAGTCTCAGAATATGAAGTTAATAGAAGAACTAAAGTTCCTCAAAGAATCGTTTAGGACCAACTGTTCTTAGAGGAAATAATTTTGAACACGTCTGAGTCCTATCTCCTAACTAGGTCTCCCTCTCGTGGTTCGCGTAAAATATCTTAATGTCCTACCAACCACATATCCCCTCACTGGAATACTTCATGACATAACAATGATTATCAAAATGCTAAAAGTGCCGCCACTATGGCCAACAAAATGTCTAAACAGACCACCACCAAAGCCAAAAAATTTCCTAAAGAGGACCGCCACCAAGGCCAAACAATCGTCCTAGCAAGGACCGCCACCAAGGCCAAACATCCCGAAGGACTATCACGAAGACCACACATCCCATAGGACCAACACAAAAACCACACATCCCGAAGGACCGTCACTGTAGTGACCCGTGCTAAGAGTAAAAATCCTAAGTTAAAATTCCTCGGACAAAGGGAGTTGGGAAGACAAAGGGGACTGAATAAGGAAGGACTGTCGAGATAGAAGAAGAAAGGCCGCAAAATCGAAAATGGTACTGTACCATGAACCATGGACCGCGACCGTACCACGTACCGCAAGCGTACCATGTGCCGCGAGCGTACCATCCGTGACCGTCCGTGACCGTTCGTGACCATCCGTGACTCTCTGTGACCGTCGGAGACCGTCCGTGACTGTACCGCATATTGTCCGAGAGTGTACCGCAGAACCGTTCGTGAGCGTACCGTTGACCTGTACCATGGTACCGTTGACTTTGATGCAGGACCGCGACCCGGAAATTTTAAGCGTCCGTGTAGGCGCGTGTTTTGATCGACCAATCAAATTTCATGCAAGTTTGAGAAGGAATCTATGGAAGATATTCCATGGAATCTTTACACAAAAATCGAATGTGGGAGACATCATCATTACCATGCAGCCAATCATATTTCATGCAAGTGTGAAAAGGAATAAAACATGCAAGATTCCTTTGGACAAGTGTTGCTCCCATTCGACAAGTGTTAAGGCAAGCCATTGTGTGGCTCATCAATGTCCATGTGTGCGCCCAAAGAAGTGGAGAAGAGAAGGAGATGTGCTTGCCTTGCATTGGCCCAAAGCTCACACCATTCCGCTATAAATAGGAGCCTTGGAGACCATTTTTCGTGGTTCTTCTTCCTTAGTAAAAGAGAGAGAAGTTAGAGAGAGTTAGGGAGAAGTTAGAGTGTTAGGGAGAGTGTTCTTTCCTTAGCCGCTTTTCTCTTCCGCGAGTAGCTAGCCGCGTCCGCTTAGGCTGTTCCGCGTCGCTAGCTAGGACTAGAAGTCTGTGGGATCCGTTCCTTTCAGCCAAGTCCAGGTGAGTTTCGATGCATGTGTTATGGCACATGATAGGTGGGGTTTCTTTGGGTTTTGCTTAAGATCTATGGTTTAGATCTAAGCAGTTTTCTTGGGTTTTGCTTAAGATCTATGGCTAGATCTAAGCAGTTTTCATTGGGTTTTGGGTAGATTCGTTTCTTTTCTTCTAGATTAATTTCTAGGAAGTTAAGTTTCGTTTTCTTGCTTCCTTGCATGTTGGTGTGAGGTTAGCTTATGCCTAAGGATTTATTTGGTTAAATCGCTTATTTTGGCTTGCATGCATAATCGAACTTGTTGCATTAATTTGCTTAAGTTGCTTGAATTGGTTGCATGTGTTGTGTGCATTGCATGTTAGTATTTTGCGCTTAGATTCTAGATATCTCTCTAGTTTCTTAAGTTGCATGTTGAGGTTGCATGTGTAGTCCTTAGTCTCTAGATCTTCTCTAGATTCTTAGGCTTGCATGTTGGTTGTTGGTTGTGCATGATTGCTGGTTTGCATTGCATGTAGTTGTTCGTAGCTTGCTTGTAGCTTGTGTGCTTTGCAGGTACGTTTGGTTGCAGGTTGAGGTTGTGCAGGAGAAGACTTCCCCAAGGATGTAATCAGAGTGAATTACACAGACTCGGAGGGGACAGGGTAGCTGCATGTGTCCGAGTATACATGATTGTGTATCGAGTGCTCTTGTTGAGAGGAACTCGCTGGTGATGTTCTATGCTCGCGTGCCTTTGTGGCTGTGAGTATGGGTGTTCACGGGTATAGGGGAAGTGATGAAGAGGAGAAGTGAAGGATTGAAGGGCCCTTGAAGACGAAGAAAAGTTGTTAGCTTCTACATGCGTATACTTTGATTGTATACTTGGAGTTTGCTTGACTAACTTGCTTATTTCTTGCTCATTATTCTCGCATGTAGTTTGCATGTAGCATTGGAGTGTTGCATGTAGTTGTTGCTTGCTTGCATGTTGATAGCTTCGTCTTGCATGTTGATAGCTTAGCATTGTTGTTGTTGCCTGCTTGTTGGGGTTGGGGTTGGGATTGGTTTCTTGCAGGTTTCCGAACTCACTGAGTGTTTTGGCACTCAAGACTCCATAATTTATTTTGCAGGTAACCTTAGTGGGAAAAGCCTTAGAGGGAGCGCAGGACGTTAGGCGAACCGGTGTAGAATTGCCTTTGAAAAATATTTTCCTTGTAATAATTAAAATTATCGTGTTTTGGCGCCATTTTCGTTTAAGTATTTTATGAACTTGTTTTAAATTATATAAAGTATGAAAGTTATTTTCTCTAAAAGTTGTGTGATTCCAGCCTTGTCCGGGCCAAAACAATGCACCAGGCCGCGAGGGTTGCAAAGCCTAAGTAGTCTCGGTTGCGGGTGGAATTGTGCTAGGGAGGACCGGTCGGGAAGTCGGCAGCTTCCGTCCCTCGACTGGACCACCTCGGTGCAGTTCCCATAGTGGCGTTCCGTGGCTGTCTGTTGGCCTGCATGGTCATAGGACGGTTCAAGGCGTTACAACGGTGGTATCAGAGTATGGTTATGATGCTTGCGGAACACACGTTTTCAAATGTTTTATCGAGTAAATGAGTCGCGAAGGCAATTTTAGGAAACCGGTACATCCTTGTGCATTGTTAGGTAGGTGGGATTAGGACTTACCCTTTGGTGCTGGTGCAAATGTCAGACCAGGAAGTGAAGAGGGATGGTCGTGGGGTGATTGAAGAGCTGATGGAGAAGCGTGGCAAGACTCATCGGAGGGTGAACAATTTGGTGATGAAGGAGAATGGCAAGAACCATTGGAGGACGAACAATATGATGTTGGGGAAGAATGGCAAGAACCATTGGAGGATGATCAATATGATGTCGGAGGAGAATCTCAAGAACCGTTGGAGGGTGATCCAAGTATTATCGAAGGAGAAACAAAGTCAAGAGAGACTGGCGATCAAATGATAGAGAGGTCAAATTCTGAAAGAAGTGGATCGCAAGGATCTTCATCCCGAGAAAGATCAAGATTCATGATGGAAACAATATTTGGTGAAGGTTGGTCGTTTCCATGGATGAATAATCCTGGTCGACAGCCATCAAGTTCCCGTCAAGTACCACCTGGGGTACAACCTGCATATCATGAACCATATGAACCAAGGAGGTTGCCGAGACAAGCAAATGTTCCTGAAGAGCCAAGACAAAGGAGTGTACCAGTGGAGCCAAGACAAAGAAGTGTGGCCGAAGAGTCAACACAAGTGAGTGCGTGCAAAGAGCCAAGACGTCCAGAGAGTGGAGTGAGAGGCTCTTCACTAGCTGTGTTCCAAGAGATGCTAGCGCTTATGCGACAGCAAGCGTCACGCCCAAAAGAATCAGAGGCCCCGAGCTTTCTGAAGATTGCGAAGATTATGAGGAATTTGGGAACCGAGTATTTTTGAGGAGGATCAAACACGTTTGAAGCAGATCAATGGTTGCAGAACTTGGAGAAGAATTTTGAAGCAACCCAATGTCAAGAGGACTATAAGAAAAACGTTGCGGTGTATTACTTGAGGGATGATGCAAGTGATTGGTGGACTAGTGTGAAGAGACACTACGGTCAAAGGAATCCAACATGGACAGAGTTCCAGAAGGAGTTCGAAGGAAAGTATTTTCCACCGGAGGCCAGAGACAGATTGGAGAACGAGTTTATAAGCTTAGAACAAGGCGTGAAGAGCGTTCGAGAGCTAGAGTCAATCTTTACTCGACTGCGGAAGTATGTGTACCGAGGGCGAGAAGATGAGGCAGTTATGGCACGTCGCTTTTTGCAGGCGCTACGACCAGACATCCGGAGTAGGCTCATGTCTGTAACTTATCAACGAGTTGATGAAGTGGTTGAGAGAGCTGTGAATGTGGAGGAGAACATGGAATTGGAGAAGGAAGCCAAGCAAAAAGGCAAAGAGAAGAGTAAGGCGAAAATGATGTTAAGTGATGGTGCAACCCGAAAGAGGAGCCAATCCAATCAGGAAGGGCATAGTTCAGAGCGAAAGAAAAGAGGAGTGGTGTGTTTCTCATGTGGAGAGTCGGACCATTATTTTCGAGAATGCTCGAAGGCAGGAAGGAGTCATCGATCAGTGCCATCTCACATCATATGTTACAATTGTGGCAAGGGTGGGCATTATAAGGCAGCTTGTCCGTTGATCAATGCCATAGAAGCGGTAGCAGAAGCAAGAGATCCCCCACCAACCAGTCCCAAGGAAGAGCAACCTTTGAAGCGGCAAGCGAGAAAGGGTCGTGAGTATCCTTCTCATTAGGTAGTTAACCCTTAGACCTTCAGAACCGTGTGGCGATCGGAAAGGTAAGTATGCGTGCTAACTCCCTCTTTGTGTGTTTGTTGCTTGCTTTGCTTGTTGCTTGTCTAGGCTTGTTGTAGCATTTGTTAGTGCTTGTTCAAGTTCTAGGTGTTGTGTGTGAAAGCCTTCTAGCTAAGCGTTTTAGAACCCTTAGTGCTAGGCTGTGTAGGGAAACCTTTGTGTTCTAGGTTGAACCTTTTCCCAGCCGTATAGTGGAATCGTGAGTGTGGAGTTGGGTCGAGCAAGTTGGAGTGGTGGCCGAAAGCAATTTCGTGTTCGGGAAGAACTGGCCAAGTTGAGGCGCGAAGAAGAAGAAGAAGAAGTTATTGGTGGCAAAGAAAAAGCAAGGAGAAAAACCAATAAGCATGAACAAGAGGGTGCAAGAAGATAATGAATGGCGAAGAAGGTGAAGTAAATTTTATGCTTTATGGCAAAACCAGTGAGGTTCTATCGAACCAAACTTGGTAAATGAGCAAAGAATGCGGCAAAGTGTGGAGGACGTGGATGGCGAAGGAGATCAAGCATCATTATGCTAGGTGGCGAGACGAGTAAGGTTTAACCAATCAAAAATCATAAGCGAATGAGTTGTATGAAGTATGGAGAAGAGACCAAGTAGGTCGGAGAAGGCATTACATTGAATCAGTGGCGTAAATATTAAAGGAGCCAGAGGAGATATTTTATCGGCCCAAGGTGTCGAGGCCAAGAGAACCGAAAGAGTAAAGTTGTATAAAGACAACCAATGAAGGTGGTGAAATTGTTGGCAAGAGCCAAGATCATTTGATCAAGTCCGGTGATTAAATCAATCAAGGACATGGAGGTTATGAGATAAGAAGTCGGAAACCAAGAAAGACCGGAGGAGAAGCTCTGCGAGATGCGAAGCTAAAAAGAGATGGAGGAGTTAAAGTCTTGTGGAGTACAAGGCTAAAGGAAACGAAAAGGTTAAGATCCGAAAGAGCGTGAAGCTAAAGGAGCCAAAGAAGTTAGAATCCTAAGGAGCGCGAAGCTAAAGGAATCGGAGAAGTAAAAGGAGTGTGAGGTTAAAGGAGCCGGAGGAGCCGGAGAAGCAAAATTATGTAGTCAATGTGGCCAACAGATGAGAGAATGCAAAGTCTTATGATTAGCATATCAAGATGCTGGAGTATGAAGCCAATGAATTGGAGAACGCAAACTGTGCAGCGAACGCACAAAGCAAAGAAGTCGGAGTGAACCAGACTATAAATCAGAGGAAAAGAGAAGAGTCAAGAAAAAGCTGAAGAAAGAGAAGCATTGAGCTAAGGAGTCTAAAGGAGTAGACATGTTATGATACACCAATGAAGAAACCTCAGTACCAGAAGAAGTTAAAGTGGGGAGAACTAGACGGATGCTGGAGATGAAGAAGCTTTCCAATGGCGCCAGCCAATGGCGTGAGTGGAACAAGTGTTTAAAGAAGTAGACCTTGTCAACGAGAGAGCTGAGAAGCGAAGGAGGAAGGTCAAGAAATGATGTAAAGAACGACCAAGGATCGAATAAGTCAAGAAGGACTCGGAAAGGAAAGGAAGTTCAATCTTCCAGAAGCATTGCAGCGAAGGCAATAATGTAATGGTGATCACGGTGGTGGTAGGATGAAGACGCAGATGGCAAGAAGCGTTGATATCACCCGAAAAGGAGGAGAAGACCATAGAATTCGAGGAAGAATTCTTATAAGGGGGGGGGAGAATGTAGTGACCCGTGCTAAGAGTAAAAATCCTAAGTTAAAATTCCTCGGACAAAGGGAGTTAGGAAGACAAAGGGGACTGAATAAGGAAGGACTGTCGAGATAGAAGAAGAAAGGCCGCAAAATCGAAGATGGTACTGTACCATGAACCATGGACCGCGACCGTACCGCGTACCGCGACCGTACCATGTACCGCGAGCGTACCATCCGTGACTATCCGTGATCGTCCGTGACCATCCGTGACCGTCCGTGACTGTCCGTGACCGTTTGTGACCGTCCATGACTGTCTGTGACCGTCCGAGACCGTCCAAGACCGTCCGTGACCGTACTGCATATTGTCCGAGAGTGTGCCGCAGAACCGTCCGTGAGCGTACGTACCATTGACCTGTACCATGGTACCGTTGACTTCGACGCAGGACCGCGACCCAGAAATTTTAAGCGTCCGTGTAGGCGCGTGAATGGTTCGTTCTTTTGATCGACCAATCAAATTTCATGCAAGTTTGAGTAGGAATCTATGGAGGATATTCCATGGAATCTTTACACAAAAATCGAATGTGGGAGACATCATCATTACCATGCAGCCAATCGCATTTCTTGCAAGTGTGAAAAGGAAAAAAACATGCAAGATTCCTTTGGACAAGTGTTGCTCCCATTCGACAAGTGTTAAGGCAAGCCATTGTGTGGCTCATCAATGTCCATGTGTGCGCCCAAAGAAGTGGAGAAGAGAAGGAGATGTGCTCGCCATGCATTGGCCCAAAGCTCACACCATTCCGCTATAAATAGGAGCCTTGGAGACAATTTTTCGTGGTTCTTCTTCCTTAGTAAAAGAGAGAGAAGTTAGAGAGAGTTAGAGAGAAGTTAGAGTGTTAGGGAGAGTGTTCTTTCCTTAGCCGCTTTTCTCTTCCGCGAGTAGCTAGCCGCGTCCGCTTAGGCTGTTCCGCGTCGCTAGCTAGGACTAGAAATCTGTGGGATCCGTTCCTTTCAGCCAAGTCCAGGTGAGTTTCGATGCATGTGTTATGGCACATGATAGGTGGGGTTTCTTAGGGTTTTGCTTAAGATCTATGGTTTAGATCTAAGCATTTTTCTTTGGGTTTTGCTTAAGATCTATGGCTAGATCTAAGCAGTTTTTGTTGGGTTTTGGGTAGATTCGTTTCTTTTCTTCTAGATTAATTTCTAGGAAGTTAAGTTTCGTTTTCTTTGCTTCCTTGCATGTTGGTGTGAGGTTAGGTTGCATGCTTAAGGATTTATTTGGTTTAATCGCTTATTTTGGCTTACATGCATAATCGAACTTGTTGCATTAATTTGCTTAAGTTGCTTGAATTGGTTGCATGTGCTGTGTGCATTGCATGTTAGTATTTTGCGCTTAGATTCTAGATATCTCTCTAGTTTCTTAAGTTGCATGTTGAGGTTAAATGTGTAGTCCTTAGTCTCTAGATCTTCTCTAGATTCTTAGGCTTGCATGTTGGTTGTTGGTTGTTGGTTGTGCATGATTGCTGGTTTGCATTGCCTGTAGTTGTTCGTAGCTTGCTTGTAGCTTGTGTGCTTTGCAGGTACGTTTTGTTGCAGGTTGAGGTTGTGCAGGAGAAGAATTCCCCAAGGATGTAATCAGAGTGGTTTACACAGACTCGGAGGGGACAGGGTAGCTGCCTGTGTCCGAGTATACACGATTGTGTATCGAGTGCTCCTGTTGAGAGGAACTCGCTGGTGATGTTCTATGCTCGCGTGCCTTTGTGGCTGTGAGTATGGGTGTTCACGGGTATGGGGGAAGTGATGAAGAGGAGAAGTGAATGATTGAAGGGCCCTTGAAGACGAAGAAGAGTTGTTAGATTCCACATGCGTATACTTTGATAGTATACTTGGAGTTTGCTTGACTAACTTGCTTATTTCTTGCTCGTTATTCTCGCATGTAGTTTGCATGTAGCATTGGAGTGTTGCATGTAGTTGTTGCTTGCTTGCATGTTGATAGCTTAGCATTGTTGTTGTTGCCTGCTTGTTGGGGTTGGGGTTGGGATTGGTTTCTTGCAGGTTTCCGAACTCACTGAGTGTTTTGGCACTCAAGACTCCATAATTTATTTTGCAGGTAACCTTAGTGGGAAAAGCCTTAGAGGGAGCGCAGGACGTTAGGCGAACCGGTGTAGAATTGCCTTTGCAAAACATTTTCCTTGTAATAATTAAAATTATCGTGTTTTGGCGCCATTTTCGTTAAAGTGTTTTATGAACTTGTTTTATAAATTATATAAAGTAGGAAAGTTAGTTTCTCTAGAAGTTGTGTGATTCTAGCCTTGTCCGGGCCAAAACAACGCACCAGGCCGCAAGGGTTGCAAAGCCTAAGTAGTCTCGGTTGCGGGTGGAATTGTGCTAGGGAGGACCGGTCGGGAAGTCGGCAGCTTCCATCCCTCGACTGGACCACCTCTGTGCAGTTCCCATAGTGGCATTCCGTGGCTGTCCGTTGGCCTGCATGGTCATAGGACGGTTCAGGGGCGTTACGGTCACAAAAACCATATATCCCAAAGGATCCTCTAAATAGGCCACAAAACCCGAAGGACTGTCACAAAGACCAAACGCCCCCATGGATCGCCTTAACAGGCCACACATCCCGAAGGACTGCCTACACAGGCCACAGATCCTGAAGGACCGCATAAATAGGCAACATTGGCTAAACAGCCCACCACAAAAGCCACACAATTGACTCAAAAGCCCGCCACAAATGCCAAAAAATTTGCTAAAGAGCCCGCTACAAAGGTCACATAATGTCTCAAAAGACCACCACAAAGGCCACAAACACACCAGCGCCACCAAGGACCACAACCACTAAAAATGGACAAATTCCAACTCATAAAACTTTTCATTTTTTAAACTTTCCACTTTTAGAAACTTTCCGCTCTTAGGAACAAGCTTCACGGAATCACATATCCTAAACACCACCTCATCTTGGTACTTAGTCTCACAACCAAACATCCCTAAACGACCAAGTATCAAGATAGATGGGGTCGAATACTCCATTCCGCTCCAGCCACGAACTTCACCTCACCAACAACCACCACGAAAACTAGGACCAATGCTAGGCAATCTCAAGCCTCGACCTACTTCTTGAACCACTTCTTGTACCTTTCCTTTAATCTCGCCTCTGGCAACCAAGTTTGCTCCTCAACACCATCACAGTCCCACATGATTGTCATCAAAGGAACCTTGTTACTCCGAAGTTCCTTGACTCTCCTCTTGAGAACCCTCACTGGTCTCACCTCCAAAGTCATGTTGGGCTAAAGATCCTCAAGAATCTTAGCCAGCAACTGGTCATCCTTGTGAAGACACTTCCGCAGCATTGACACATGGAAGACCTTGTGGAACACACATATAATATCAGGCAACTCCAGCCTATATGCAACCAGTCCCACCCGCTAAACCACTCTGAATGGACTCATGTACCCTTGACTCAGCTTAGTATCTGATATTGACATGTTTGGACCCGCAACATAGCCATCTTTAGGTACACCCTATCTCCAACTTGAAACTCAAGATCCTTCCTCTTCTTATCAACATAACTCATCTGCCAATCCTGAGCCTCCTTCATGTTCAGCTTCAGAACCCGAATCTTCTCCGAAGTCTCCTGAACAACATCTACATCATATATGCTCCTGTCCCTTCACCTGAGTCTAGCATAATGGTGTATGACATGGCCTCCCATTGAACACCTCATAAGGAGCCTTCTCGATACTCGCATGGTAACTATTGTTGTAAGAAAAATCTACCAAGCTCTGGTGATCCGCACAATAGACACCCTAATCAATCACACTCATCCTTAGCAAATCCTCCAAAGTCTGGATCGTCCTCTTTGACTATCCATCCCTCTGAGGATGATAGGCTGTACTCATATGCACCTTAGTGTCCATCTCTGTCTGAAACGCCCTCCAAAACACAGAAGCTAATTTGAAATCCTTGTCAGATACAATATGCAGGCACACCATGCAATCTGACTATCTCCTTCACATATTTCTTATCAATAGCTATTACAAAATATAATGTCTAATTTAAGCATATAACCAATAGAACATGAATAATGTTAAAGGAAATAATACAACATATTGAAAAGGATCTTTACAAAAACATATCGAGTTTGTGGGTTTTCAGAAAACATAGGTAAGTCACTGATAATCCAATCTTAAATGTACATTTGAATTTAAATTATTTTCTATCAATATAAATTTTGAGGTCAAATATAATCATTCAAAATTTTAAATATAAATATATATAAACATAAATTTACTTTACTAAGTGATATACAACATAGATATTGTTGAAGAATAATATTTCTTTCTTACATCTATTTGCGCGGAATTTTAGTTTAATTTTTTTATTAATAAGAATAACTGAATATAAATATAATCATTTGAGGATTAAAAGATAAATCTATATGAAAGTCATAATTATTATACAAATCTATATATAACATATATTGTCTAGTGTCACAGTAGTATATTTTCACAAATCAATCAATATCCCACATTAAATGCAAAATATACAATGTTTCATGAACAGTTTTAGTACAAGTGTACCTGCCATAATATAATTTCTGACCAAATAAAAAATGTTTAGATGGTGAAACGGTTAAATCCGCCAATGAATATCCGTTCACTAATCCAAGTTATATATTTTTCTAAAACCTCATATGTTATTTTCAGATGTTAATTTTGTGATTCAACTTCAGCTTCGTCTTCTCAAAAAAACATTGTAATTTGCTAATGTTGTTTCTGCCAATTTTTTGGTTAAAAGCATTTGATAAAATTAATAAAATTTCAAGCTTGTTTTATTATTATTATTATTATTATTATCATGTTATAGAATTGTAGCTCCAGTTGATTATATGTCTTCTGAGATATGCTACACAAGTTACATGTCACTTTTGTAATGGATTACATATCATTTTTTTTCTATTTTGTGGCCATTGATTTTTTTGTTTTAGTTAGATTATTTTTTCAATTTTTTTTCTTAGTTTTCCTAAAAAAGTATGACTCTTACAATATCTTCGTTTTAGATCAAAGCTTTTAATTTGACTTGAAAAATTAATCTTTTATTTTTTTGTAAGTGAAATTTAAAAATAAATCTTTGTAGTATATGTTTTTTAGAAACTAATGTTTCACTTCAATTTGATTTTCATGTTAAGATTTTTATAAATACAATTACATAAATTTTTTTTACTCCACCATGCATTAAAATCTTACTTCCATTCTAAACCTCATTAACCCATCCTAAGTTTTAGAATATGATTATTTTTTGGTTAAAATTTGAATAATAATATTAATACTAAAAAAAGTTCATAGTATTATTTTTACTATTTACTAAAACAAATTTATAATACTGTTTTTACTATTTAAAAATTTAATTAGTTTTACTTAATTAGTTTTTTATTTATTTTTATTATTATTTATTAGAAATATATATATATATATATAATGAATGAATAATTTAAATAGAATGTTTTATGTAAAAAAGAATATATTATTATTTAGGTGGATGTTGATTTGGAGGAAGAAAGAACGGGAAAAGAAAAAAGTTAACTTTATATAAATATAAATATATATATTTAGTTAACTACATGGATCATAAATTTTAGTGGGAGCATTGTCTCTTGGATTTATTTTGACTTGCACATATATCCAATTCAGCAAAGCGTAGCAGAAAATGATTTGAACATATCTTTGTATATACATCAAGGCTATTATATTTAAATGGTTGACATTTAATTTGAAAGCAATTAACCTTTTTTATTTTTAAAGTTGACTTTTCGTGGACGATTAAAAAAGTTCGTTTAATGAAAGTCAACTTGATCTTGACGGAAATTTACAAATATAATACGATTATACAATATAATTAAAAGAATTATATTAAAAGATTTAAATTATTTGAGGAATTGTTGTTATCTTGTTGCAAACTAGATAGTAGATAGTATTGTTATCCTGATGGTATGTGCATATACTTCTCATTACTGCCATGTCGACTACTCCAGTATAGTTTCGTAGCTTTCCACATTTTCATCTATTTCTATTTGGGATTTTACTTTTGTGTGAATTTTCAACTCGAATGTAGTGATATGTGGATCACCATGAATAAATTCTCACTGGTACGGTAGCCTATTGAGGAATCAGATCGTAGTAAATCACACATTTTTGAAGACTACGCATTTCTGTGGATATATTTAATTTATGATATTAACGGGTACTTATCCCCTTCATATCATATAAGAGCGAGAACTAATTTAATTAGTTGGACTTGGACCAAACATAGAATGGGTCCATGATAAGAAATTTGATAGATGTCATGGATGCCATACTAGTAAAACATTACTAAAAGGAATAGAAATGATGTGTAGACCATTATATCCAGAAGAGCAACAAAAAATATAACAGAAAACTAATGGATAATATGTTTGAATTAAATAAAAATGTGGATATACCCTTAAGATGCCGGAGACTATGTTTCTCCGATCTCCTCTATAAATATTGGCCGTCTCATCCACCACAATCACAACCACCACCACCTTTCTCTCTCTCTCTCTCTCTCTCTCTCTCTCTTGCATCGTCCTTCGCCACCATTAACACATCTTGACGGTGAGATTAGTTACAACTTTCAAGTTTATTATAACTTTACACACACACACATATATATACAGATTTTTATGTATAGTCAAAAGTTTTCTTTGCACTCGATCACTAGAATAAATTTATCTAATACAGTTTCATGTAGCTTAGATTAAACCAAAAAAAAAGAAAATCATTTCTATTCATTTTATTTTTGTATATATTAGAGTAAAACAGACTAGCTACGTGACCCAAAAAAGAAAACATTAGCTGCATCTTTGCAGTACCACAAGAAAGAATATCTAACTTTTACTTCATGAAAACAGGAGAGACAAAAGAGACTCAGATGGCCGATCAGCAACTAGGAGTGCTAAAAGCACTCGATGTTGCGAAGACGCAACTTTATCATTTCACGGCGATTGTCATCGCCGGTATGGGTTTCTTCACGGATGCCTATGATCTTTTTTGTGTGTCCTTGGTGACGAAGCTCCTAGGACGCCTCTACTACTTTAATCCAGAGTCAGCAAAGCCTGGCTCCCTTCCCCCTCATGTTGCGGCAGCAGTCAATGGTGTGGCCCTCTGTGGGACTCTTGCTGGTCAGCTCTTCTTCGGATGGCTTGGCGACAAGCTAGGAAGGAAAAAAGTCTACGGTCTCACTTTGATCATGATGATTGTGTGTTCTATTGCTTCCGGTCTCTCCTTTGGAAACCAAGCCAAGGGTGTCATGACCACTCTTTGCTTTTTTAGGTACAATTATCACGGTCAAAACTGTTTTATCCATGAACATGAGATCATACACAATATAGTTACAGCCTCCAAAAACAATAAAATATAGATATTAATATTTGAACGGTTATGTATAGGTTTTGGCTCGGGTTTGGCATTGGAGGTGACTACCCTCTTTCAGCCACAATCATGTCTGAATATGCTAACAAGAAGACTCGTGGGGCTTTCATCGCTGCCGTCTTTGCTATGCAAGGTGTTGGTATCTTGGCTGGTGGTTTTGTGGCTCTTGCAGTTGCTTCTATTTTCGACAAACAGTTTCCATCGCCGACCTATGACCAAGACAGGTTTCTCTCAACACCTCCTGAGGCTGATTACATTTGGCGTATCATTGTCATGTTTGGCGCTATACCTGCTGCCTTGACCTTCTATTGGCGCATGAAGATGCCTGAAACCGCTCGTTACACTGCTTTAGTTGCCAAGGACATTAAACAAGCCACAAAAGACATGTCTAAGGTCTTACAAGTAGAACTTGAGGTTGAAGAAAGGGCGGATGACCCAAAACTCAACTATGGCTTGTTTTCCAAGGAATTCCTTAGACGCCATGGACTTCCACTCCTTGGGTGTACCTCAACTTGGTTTTTGCTTGACATTGCTTTCTACAGCCAAAATTTGTTTCAAAAGGATATTTTTTCGGCCATCGGATGGATTCCAAAGGCAGGCACAATGAATGCCATTCATGAGGTTTTCAAGATCGCTAGGGCTCAAACTCTCATCGCGCTTTGCAGTACTGTCCCAGGGTACTGGTTCACCGTGGCATTTATTGATATCATGGGAAGGTTTGCAATCCAACTTATGGGATTCTTCTTCATGACAGTGTTCATGTTTGCCATTGCCTTCCCTTACAACCACTGGATCAAACCAGACAACCGTATCGGATTCGTGATTATGTACTCCCTCACCTTTTTCTTTGCCAACTTTGGACCAAATGCAACCACTTTCATTGTCCCGGCTGAGATCTTCCCAGCTAGACTAAGATCCACATGCCACGGAATATCAGCTGCGACAGGTAAGGCTGGAGCCATTGTTGGAGCCTTCGGATTCCTGTATGCGGCTCAATCACAAGATGCTACCAAGACTGATGCAGGATACCCACCGGGTATTGGAGTCAAGAACTCATTGATCATGCTTGGTGTTATCAACTTTATTGGTATGCTTTTCACGTTCCTTGTCCCAGAGCCAAAGGGCAAGTCTCTCGAAGAACTCTCCGGTGAAGCTGAGGTTGAGAAATGATTACGCGGTCACATTTTCAATACATATTTGTTATTCGTTTTCGTCATTTTAGTTTCACTTTTCTTTTTGTGATATGATATTGTGCTCTACTACTTTTGGTTTTTGTTTTTATTTTCTATTTTTTTGTAACCATTGATCAATTCTCAAAGAACTCCTACGAAGCAAAGAAATGCAAATGTAAAATATTTATTTTTAATATCTTTAATAGTTTTCCATAACTTGATATCCAGATAACCAAAATAGTATATATATACACACATATCTATATTATTAAAAGAAAAACACAAAAAATATATTCATCAGTTTCCAGAGTATCTACTTGAAATTTCATTAAAAATATAAAGAAAAATTCAAATTTATCATGTATATTATATAACCACAAGTTAAAGCTGAGCAGATTGGTATGCAAAAAAAGAAAAAAACAAATTGGGTTTTATAGGTCTCTAAACTGTTTCCATTCTCAAGCCAAGATTGATCAGCTTATAATCCAACATAAAAATGCCCTCTCCATTAGCAATTTATGGAGGAACATACTTAACCCCGTTTAATCTCTGTTAAAGATTTAAGTGTAGATCAACAGTTACTTTATTAACTAATGCAGTGTATGGTCACTTATTAAACGAACGGTTGCAAACATTCGTCACAGCCATTGACCATTATAAAACTCTGTTTCTACAACAAAAAAACAGAGTAAGAAAAACGTGAGAAAGAGGGAGAGAAAATCAGATTCACTTCACCAAAGTTTTTCAACATAAAACGCAAAACAAAACATAAAATCTCTATTTGTCTCTCTTGTATCTTAACTTAGAACAAGAGAGATTTGATTATCATATTCTAGAAATTTTTTTCTGTAACTCAAGTCTTGAGAGAAGGATCAAAATACTCTTTAAAGAAAGTATTATTGTACACGTTTCAATCATTATCCAATTTCACCGTACGTTACAATCTAAAGTTACACGGCATATACAACAATATTAAAGAGTATTATTCTCTTGTGAACTATGAAGAGTGCATCAGTGCGTGAGATGACTTCAAAGTTTGGTAAGTTGAATAAGTTTGAAGGAGTGGACTTAGTACATGGCAACAGAAGATGCATTTCCTTCTCACTACACTCAATGTGATGCCTACCGTGACAAAAAATGCTGAGAAGGAGTCCGTGGAGGAGACAAGGAAACAACTTAAATGGGAGAACGATGACTACATATGTCGTGGCCATATTCTTAGCGATATGTCTGATCCTCTCTTTAACTCTATCAAAATGTTGAATCCGCAAAGGAATTGTGTGATGCGTTGGAATCAAAGTACATGGCTGAGGGTTTAGTAAGAAGTTCATTGTGAATAATTTTAATAATTACAAGATGTCCGATTCAAGTCCTATTATGGTTCAATAAAATGAATTACTTTGCATCCTAGGCCAATACGCCCAACACAATATCAAGATGGATGAATACATTGCGGTGTCGAGTATCATAAACAAGTTGCCGCCTTCTTTGAATGATTTTAGGTGCATGTTAAAACATAAAAAGGAAGAGTTGTCTCTTGTACAACTTGCTAACTATTTGCTCATGGAAGAATCTCTTCCAAGACCTTTACATTCTGGATACTAAGAATAAAACCCTCTCTCCATCTCTTCCTGCAGCTTGTACTTTCTCTGCTTCTGTGATCGCTGATGATACTCTTTGGCATCAACGTCTTGTTCATCAGTATAATATAGCATTACAGAAACTAGTTAGTTTGATTCCTTCTTTAAAATCTTTGTCTACTACTCCTCACTGTTCTATATGTCCATTAGCTAAACAGAAAATGTTAGCTTATGTTTCTCATGGCAACTTAGCAGATAAGTTTTTTGATTTTGTAAATGGAGTCTTTTTAGTGTTGAATGTGTTGAAGGATTTTGTTAGTTTCTTACTTTGATTGATGATTGTACTATAACTACATGAGTTTATATGTTGAAAAATAAAAAAGATGTTGATATTGTTTTTCCTATCTTTCTTAAACATGTTAAAACGCAATATAATGGTACTATCAAATCATGAGATCGGATAACGCACCTGAATTAGCATTTCCATATATAATGAAAGAACAAGGCATGCTACATTATTTTTCTTGTGCTTATACTCCCCAACAAAACTCAGTGGTTGAAAGAAAACACTAACACCTTCTTAATGTCGCTAGATCATTGCTTTTTCAATCAAATGTACCTTTGCAATATTGGAGTGGTTGTGTTTTAACAACTGTTTTCTTAATCAATCGTTTGCCTTCTCCTGTGTTAGAAATTAAATCACCGTATGAACTCTTACTTGCCAAATTATCAGATTATAGAATGTTAATTTTTTTTGGTTGTTTATGTTATGTGTCTACTAATACTCATGAACGACATAAGTTTTCTCCTAGCTAGGGCTAAACCTTGTGTATTTCTATGTTATCCTAATGGTTATAAAGGATATAAGGTTCTAGATTTAGAATCTCATTCTGTTTCTGTATCAAGAACAGTCATTTTTCATGAGGATACTTTTCCTTTTAAAAATAGCAATGTGTTATCATCTGTAGTTAATATGTTTCAAAATTCTATATTACATTTGCATGTACCTTTGCATTTGTTGAAACTATGCCTCTTATTGATGAAGATTCACTTGTTCCTACTGTCCCATCTGTATCATCATCATTGATATATCATGGTTTTTAGATGTTTTAACCATGATATAAGGAGTCTTTTTAGAGTTTTTTAATGTGTTTCTAGGTTTTTTGTGAGTCTGTACATGTTTTACAGGATTTTGGCACGAAATGAGCAAAATGGAGTAATTAGAGGGATTTTAGAGCAATTCAGCTAAGGAAGAGAACTTGGAGCCAAGCAAGGACGAGAGTGTCGACCGACATTCCCTAGTGTCGATCGACACCAAGCCACAAACATAATGGAAAGCTGAAATCTCAAGTTTTGAAGATTTACAAAGTTGCCTGAAGTTTTCTATATTTGCATCATTAGTCCCTACATGTGTTTTAGGAATATATATATATATATATATATATATATATATATATATGTTTTTAAAGTCATTGTTTATACCTTAGCTTTATTTTTGCAAAACCTTGAGAGATTTTTAGAGAGCTTTTGGAGAGAAAAATCAAGACTCCTTCAGAAAGATTCAGAACTCCTTTAATTCTTCTCCTAATTTCTTAATGCAATTTATTCAGAATATGATTTGTGTTTCATTAATTATGTCTGAGTAGATCTGTTTGTTAGGTTAAGGGTTTCTCATTAGGGATTTCAAGGATTGTTAGATTGAATGATTGTTTGGATTCATTATCTTTCTTGTTCTTCACCATAGGTTGTTCTTAATGCTAGATCTTCGATTAGTCATCTGGATTTACATCTTAGTATTATTAATTGATATGAAAATATAATTGATTTTCTTGACAAAAACCTTTGGTGAGCAAAATTATTTTTGGCAAAGAGATTTGAATTAGTGATTTTGTGAACAAAATGAAACTTGATTTTTTAACTTGGATTTTGCAAAGAGATTTCTAGATTTTTGGATTTTAAACTTACATAATATTTGCAGTGACGACTGATTTATTTTATAATTGTGTATAGAGTTCAAGAACGGTACTTAATTGTTGAATTCTGTTTGCTTAATTAATTGATATGATTTTCCATGATTTACTGAGAATTTCCCTAGGCCTAGCTTTTCTTCCATATGAATTTACGACCCTTTAATTTAATATTTGCATTGCTTTTTAATTTAATACAAATTATTCTGTTTAGCATAATTAAAAGACTATTAAATCCATTATGTGAATCTAGAGTCTCTGTGGATTCGATCCTTAAATACTACAGTGATCTCTCAATTTGAGAGAGTAGCTCTAGGGTAAATTTGAGCATATCAATCATCATCATAATCATTACCATCATCAGTACAAAACAATAATACCATTTCGGCTAGTAATGCAGGCACATCTAATACAGGTATTTCAACTGTACCTATTGCTAGACCAAAGCGTCAGTCTAAGCCCCTAGCTATCTTTCGAAGTATCATTGCTCTCTTATTCTTTCTATATCTAGTTTACCCCCTACAGAAACCTATCCTCCATCATCTAAAAAGACAACACCATATCCCCTTTCCTCTGTTTGCATTCTTGATAATTATACTCCTCTAGTTCAATCCTATATTCCCTATTATTATAGTACAAAGATAGAGCAAAAGATTTTCCATCAAGCTATTAAATCAGGAAAGTGGACTACTGCAGCAAATGATGAGCTACATGCTCTTGAACGGGAAAACAACCAATTCCCCCATGAACTAAGTTACCTTATCGTATTCGGGAAAACGGCTAAAATATACCCCAACAATTTATCGTTAGCTTTTTCATACCCCAATTTTGATACCCTGCAAATTACAGTCCAACTCAAAATTAATACAAATTTCCTATCTAAACTCCATCAAATGTTTCGGTTTCGACATCCATCCAAACGGTGTTAAGAGAAATCTTAACGGTTGACTAGTCAACTTTGACGTGGCACTTCGGCTTGACAAAACGACGTCGTTTTGTCATTTTGGCGTGTGTTGAGCACCGAAACAAAACAACGTCATCTTACAATTGGGGGATTAAAATCGATTTCTTCCCCAAATAGATTTTAGGGTTCATATCGTTTGCTCAAAAGGAAAGAGAGAGTGATTGAGTGTAGAGATGGGTGATCAAGGAAGAGGGTTCCCAACGAGATGCAGATGCGGTGAGTTCATCTAAATTTTTCGGGTTCAACATCTCTACACTCAATCCCTCTCTCTTTCCTTTCGAGCAAACGATATGAACCCTAAAATCGATTTGGGGAAGAAATCGATTTTAATCCCCCAATTGTAAGACGACGTCGTTTTACATCAGTGCTCAACACACGCCAAAATGACAAAACGACGTCGTTTTGTCAAGCCCAAGTGCTACGTCAAAGCTGACTAGTCAACCGTTAAGCGTTCGCCTAACACCGTTTGGACGGATGTCGAAACCGAAAAATTTGATGGAGTTTAGATAGGAAATTTGAATTAATTTTGAGTTGCTGTAATTTGCAGGGTATCAAAGTTGGGGTAAGAAAAAGCTAACGAGAAATTGTTGGGGTATATTTTGGCCGTTTTCCCTTATTGTATTCATAAACAAAATTTTGAGTTGTGCCTATAACTACACGAACTTAACAAAAAATTTTCTTTTACTACCTCAACAATGAAAATACAGTTAAAACCATCAAATTGACTAACAGAGTTACTGTTCCGTTAACAGATGCTGACTAGAATGCCATGCTTGCAATTTTAGATGCCACGTCATTTAAAAAAATTCCGAAACAAAGTATTACAAAATGGGAATTTGAACACATAACATTTGGCCTGAGCGACGAAGCACATAACCAACAGACCAATGATAACTTTTGACTTAGTTGCAATCAAAACTATATTCCAACTCAAACAAGAGAGAGATTGCGATGCGAAAAGATAATCTCTTCTGAGTTCTGATAGTCACATAAGACGAAAAGAATCAAAAACAAAATCAGACAAAGAAGAATTAAGAAGAACGTTTATTCGAAAGAGATTACATCAATCGATTTTGCCACTAATTGCTCAATTCAAAGTTTGTCTTATTATCTCCAAAGTAGCTGGATTGAATCTGGACAGTCAATTTAGAGAGACGTCGTCTCAAATCTCGGTTTGCCTCTTTGATTCAGGTCTCTTCGGAGGCCCCAAATTAAATAATTGAGAAATACATAAACAAAGCTTTATGTGTTTGTATGTCATAGACGATTACAGAGAAGAATGGAGAAGACAAAAGGTTTTCTTACAAAGTTATCTATATATATGATTTCGATTGTGAGTATAACAAAAGTTATCGTCGGCTTGGTGGTTATGTGTTTAGACAGCTAGGTCAAACGTTGTTGATTCGAATCCTCATTTGGTATTGTTTGTTTCAGATTTTTCTTTTAAAAAAAATGATGTGGCATAGAAATTTGCAAACATGGCATTCCAATCAGCATTTGTTAACGGAATAGTAACTCTGTTAGTCAATTTGATGGTTTTAACCAAATTTGCATTGTTGAGGTAGTAAAAGCAAATTTTTGTTAAGTTCGTGTAGTTATAGGCACAACTCAAAATGTTGTGTATGAATACGATAAAATAACTTAGTTCAGGGGGGAATTGACCGTTTTCCCGCTCTTGAATTAATAAAACTTTTGTTCTTGAGTCTCTACCTGTAGGTAAACATGTTATTGCCTGTAAATGGGTCATTACTATCAAATATACCTCTGATGGCTCAGTGGACAGATATAAAGCATAACTGGTAGCACAAGGTTTTACTCAACATGAAGAGGTTGATTATCTCGAGACTTTTTCACCTTTTGCTATAACTTACTAGTGTGAAGTTGCTACTTGGTCTTGCCTCTGCAAAAGGTTGGAGTCTGAATCAAATGGATGTTTTGAATGTTTTTCTCCATGGTGAACTGGGTGAAGAAATATATATGAGTCTACCTCAAGACTACACACCTCCACCAAACACGGTTTTGCCTCCAAATTCGGTATATTACTTATTAAAATCACTTTATGGATTGAAACAGACATCCAGTCAATAGTAAAAACGAGTCTCATCAGTTTTTTTGGTTGCCAATTATGTTCAATCTCCTGCTGACAACACTCTTGTCTAAGTATCCATGCGTCGATCAGGAATTTGTTCGATAGTTGTTGTGCTTGTCTATGTCGATGACATTATGATAGCCAGTAATGATGATATTGTAGTAGAAGCTTTGAAAGCGTTATTGAAGTCTGAGTTTAAGATCAAAGATCTTGGTCCGGCTAGATTTTTTCCTTCGTTTGAAAATATCAAGATCGTTAGAAGGGATCTTTTCAACGAATGTATGCTTAGAATCTTCTTGAAGATGCATGTTTACTTGGTTGTAAACTGAGTTCAGTACCTATGGATCCAAACATGTATCTTACCAGCAATATGGAAACATAATTGCCTAAACCTACGTCTTATAGAGAGCTTATCGATCGTTTACTTGATTTGATAATAACGAGACCTAATGTAACGTTTGCAGTTCATCAGTTAAGTTAGCTTATCTCAGCTCCAATAGATATTCATCTTCAAGCTGCACACAAGGTTCTCCGTTATATTAAGATGAATCCAGGACAAGGACTAATGTATTCAGCAAATTCAGACCTTTGATTGAATGGCTTCTCATATGCAGATTGGACAACCTGCAAAGAGACAAGGCGATCAATCACAGGTTATTGGATTTATATTGGCTCTTCACTTATTTCTTGGAAATCTAAGAAGCAGGCTGTTGCAAGTAGAAGTGATTGCTCGAGTAATTACCCGATACACTTAAGCTTAAGGAAGTATATACGGGCTCGAATCCACAAGGATCGATGGTAAACTAAAGATTTGTGAGATTCATAAATAGCTAAAGCGAATGAAAGATAGTTTATTTTTGGTTTAAGATATGTAAATAAAAATGCAAAAAAAATAAACGATTAACTTATAAGATTAAAAAATTGGATCATAGAGTAATTCATAGATCAATCATTAATAAACAAGTGAAATAAGGAATACAATAGCTAAGAACCATTGTAGAACATGAACACAAAGTTAAACTAACCCTCTTTCAAGACATTAATCACTAAACTTGAATATTAGTCTGTGAATCTTTCATTTGCAATCCCCTAGTCAAATTTGCATTACCAAACAAGTTCATTAAGTTCACAATGCGTTCTAACATCAACTTTCGCAGGCTAGAAATATATTGCTCAATTCACATTTGTTCAGGCATTTTATCTGACACTTTTGATGCGTAGAAAAATCTAGAATCTAAAACAAGGTGATCAATCCTATTGTAGCATTAAGAACATGCGAATCAAAGAACCTAATGATTCTCCAAACAACAATCAAAATATCAATTCATTGAATATCCTGGTTAGAACCCTAAACCCCAAATAATGAGTGTGACACTCCGGTTTGCGGAGAGGTTTAAAAGAATTGATTTGGCCACCTATATCACCAAAATGCACTTATCTTTTCGGTCAATGGTCCTGAGAGAACTCCAAAGTTAAGTGTGCTTATGCTGGAATAGTCTCAGGATGGGTGACCTTTCGGGAAGTGACTATCTAAACTGTGTGAATAAGGACAAAACACAGGGAAAGATCATGTAGTGATTTGTAGGGACGGTAACAAGTCTTTAAAACCTCCTCCACGTAGCAAATTAACCGACTGTCGGATGTGGATAGGATCACGGACCTAGTGAGAGGATATGAAGCCCATTAAGGAAGGTGGGCCCATGAACTGAGATTGGACATTGGACCCACTAAGAGGTGGCGGTCGAGGCGTTACAAGTGGTATCAGAGCCGAACCCAAACAAATGTCGAGTCGAGTGGTCTCACATCATTGGGGGTTGTGACACCTAGGACCGTTCCATGGTTTTCTTTGAAAGTTCTCTTTGACAAATCTTTATCTTTCGAACCAGACACTCCGTAGATAAAGATTTGAGAGGGACATATTAGATTATGGTTTACTTGGTTCTATTGGTTATCTTAACTGGTTTACCTTGGTTATCTAGCTAAGATTAGATTAGCTTGATTCATGTAACTTGTGTGACTATAAAGATTAAGAACACATTAATTCTCGTTAAGCTTTCGTAACAAATTATTATTCTGCTTAACGAGAATCACGTTTCTCTCTTATTGAAGCTTTATCTCTCCTCCGTCGCATCTTTGTTTCTTTCGGTTTACCGGAGTTTAATAAAGTATTCATTCAATTAGTAAAGTATTTCTGTAATGTAAACGTCTAATATATCACATGATCTCTAGTAATTACTAAACTAAACTTAAACACAGCAATTTTTAAACCCTAGTTTTTTTTTTTTTTTTAAATAAGACCTGCACATGTTAGGGATATAAAACTGTTTCTTCCCGCAAAACTTAAATAAAAAAAAACTGTATTGTTCATTTGTTGTTGTTGAAAACTACTCTTTAATCAATCTATATATGCTAAGCATTAACTGTTAAACTAGTTTCAATAATATTGATGTGGAAGTATATACTCTAACACGGAGAATAAAACGACCTTTTCATATAACTACATGTATCAAAAAAAAAAATAGTGGGAGCCTTATCTCTAGGCTTTAGTTTGACCTACACATATGTGGAAGTATATACTCTTTATACAATTGTTTAAGTTATGAGCTAACAATATTATTTTCTTAGCCAGTTTGGAAAAAGTGACCCATATTGTGTGGAAGGATAAGCGTTTGAACCCAATAATATGCTAAAATTTCAGATAAATATAATTTTGTACCCCAAATTACTTTTCTCCCTCAGTCCGCCACTACCTAACTGTATTTACATATTTTTGTTGAACTTTTTAACTGTAAGAAAATGGTTGACATTTTATGTGAAAGTAACTTTTATCAGACGAAACATATCATTTATGATAGTCAACTTTAAAAAAACTTTTCTATGTTTTTTTTTACTGCTGAAAAAAATATTCTAGATCGATAAATATAATTTTGTCCCTTGTACAACCTTTCTCTCTGGGTCTGCCGTTAAATTGTCAACGCTAACTATATATATATATAAATTTTTTTTTTGAACTTTTTTATTGTAAGAAAATGGTTGACATTTTATGTGAAAGTAATGTTTAGAGTAGACTTCAGATTAATCTATCTATTTTTTTAAAAAGTTGACTATCATAAAAAGATATATGAGTTTCGTCTAATTAATGAAGTTAACTTGATCTTCGGTAACTATAAGACTTATTTATAACTAGGATACAACCTACAATGTAATTTAATCTTTATGTTATGTGCATATATATTATTCTACTTTCATCTAGATTCTACTCCAATAAAGTTTCGTACGTAGCTTTTCATATCTTTAATCTTTTTCGATATGTGGTTTTACTTTCGTGTCCATTCTCATTCGTAGTACTAGTAAGTAGTAACCACACATTTTATACCCTTTTCTTTTTAAATGAGAGAGACAGTAAACCGGGATCATAACATTTTGGAACACTACATCTTTTCGTGTGGATTATATTTGAGAAGTGATATTTACGAGCGAGACTTCCTTGATTTATTTGAACCAAACATGGAATGGGGATTAAAAAAAAAAAAAAAAAAAAAAAAAAAAAAAACATGTAATGGGTCTATGATAAGAAATTTCAAAGATGTGATGAATGGATACTAATAATAAATTACTGAAAGGTAATTAAATAAATGATGTGCGTAGACCATTCCAATGTACACCAAATCCAGAAGAGCAGACAAAAAAAGATATGACGAAACTAATGGAAAATATGAATAAAATTGAACAATATGTGGATATACCCTTAAGACTATGCTTCTCCTATCTCCACTATAAATTTCTGCCTTCTCAGTCACCACAAATCACAACAAGAAGCACCTCTCTCTGTCTCTCGCTCTCGCTCTCTCTCATTAGTTATCTCTCCCGTTTTTGAAGAAGGCCATTAAACCCATCGTGACGGACTGACGGTGAGATTAGTTTATTATAATCTATTTATTAATTTATGTCTGTTTATGGCGTAATTTTTTATTTCTTTCTAAAAAGGAATAAAAAAAAAAGTTGCATCTTTACAGTACCACAGGAGAGACAAAATAGACTCAGATGGCCGACCAGCAACTAGGAGTACTAAAAGCACTCGATGTTGCAAAGACGCAACTTTATCATTTCACGGCGATTGTCATCGCCGGTATGGGTTTCTTCACGGATGCCTATGATCTTTTTTGTGTGTCCTTGGTGACGAAGCTCTTAGGACGCCTCTACTACTTTAATCCGGAGTCAGCAAAGCCTGGCTCCCTTCCCCCTCATGTTGCAGCAGCAGTCAATGGTGTGGCCCTCTGTGGGACTCTTGCTGGTCAGCTCTTCTTCGGATGGCTTGGTGACAAGCTAGGAAGGAAAAAGGTCTACGGTCTCACTTTGATTATGATGATCGTGTGTTCTATTGCTTCCGGTCTCTCCTTTGGAAACCAAGCCAAGGGTGTCATGACCACTCTGTGCTTTTTCAGGTACAATTATCACGTTCAAAACTATTTTATCCATTAACATGAGATCATACACATGATAGTTGAAACTTCCAAAAACAAATAAAATATAAATATTAACGTTTGAACGGTTATGTATAGGTTTTGGCTCGGCTTTGGCATCGGAGGTGACTACCCTCTTTCAGCCACCATCATGTCTGAATATGCTAACAAGAAGACTCGTGGGGCTTTCATCGCTGCCGTCTTTGCTATGCAAGGTATAGGTATCTTGGCTGGTGGTTTTGTGGCTCTTGCAGTCGCTTCCATTTTCGACAAACAGTTTCCATCGCCGACCTATGACCAAGACAGGGTTCTCTCAACGCCTCCGGAGGCTGATTACATTTGGCGTATCATTGTCATGTTTGGCGCTATACCTGCGGCCCTGACCTTCTATTGGCGTATGAAGATGCCTGAAACCGCTCGTTACACTGCTTTAGTTGCTAAGGACATTAGACAAGCCACAAAAGATATGTCCAAGGTCTTACAAGTAGAGCTTGAAGTTGAAGAAAGGGCGGATGACCCAAAACTCAACTATGGCTTGTTTTCCAAGGAATTCCTTAGGCGCCATGGACTTCCACTCCTTGGGTGTACCTCAACTTGGTTCTTGCTTGACATTGCGTTCTACAGCCAAAATTTGTTCCAAAAGGATATTTTTTCGGCCATTGGATGGATTCCAAAGGCAGGCACAATGAATGCCATTCATGAGGTTTTCAAGATCGCTAGGGCTCAAACTCTCATCGCGCTTTGCAGTACTGTCCCAGGGTACTGGTTCACCGTGGCATTTATTGATATCATGGGAAGGTTTGCAATCCAACTTATGGGATTCTTCTTCATGACGGTGTTTATGTTTGCCATTGCCTTCCCTTACAACCACTGGATCAAACCAGACAACCGTATTGGATTCGTGATTATGTACTCCCTCACCTTTTTCTTCGCTAACTTTGGACCAAATGCAACCACTTTCATTGTTCCTGCTGAGATCTTCCCAGCCAGACTAAGGTCCACATGCCACGGAATATCAGCCGCGACAGGTAAGGCTGGAGCCATTGTTGGAGCCTTTGGGTTCTTGTATGCGGCTCAATCACAGGATCCGGCCAAGACAGACGCTGGATACCCACCGGGTATTGGAGTCAAGAACTCATTGATCATGCTTGGTGTTATTAACTTTATTGGTATGCTCTTCACATTCCTTGTCCCTGAGCCAAAGGGCAAGTCCCTCGAAGAACTCTCTGGTGAAGCTGAGGTTGAGAAATGATTACAACATCATATATTTTCAATACATATCTGTTATTCGT
The DNA here is from genome assembly GCA_024034495.1 of Camelina laxa. Taxonomy (NCBI): domain Eukaryota; kingdom Viridiplantae; phylum Streptophyta; class Magnoliopsida; order Brassicales; family Brassicaceae; genus Camelina; species Camelina laxa. The sequence continues at coordinate 30,819,077 of CM043881.1, forward strand.
TTCCTCTTTTAAAATGTTTCATTTTTTTTGTGATATGATATAGTGTGCACCTCTACTTTTGCCTTTTGTTTTTAGTGTGTAACCATTGATCAGTTCTCAAAGAACTCCTAAAGCATACTAATGAAAAATATGTATTTTTCATATCTACTAGGTGGGTGTATGCGCTATGCGCGGAATGTTTTTTTTGTTTGTGTAGTTGTTTTGGTTTTCTATTTTGTATATAGACGTTTGTTCATAAGAAGTTTTGTGTAGGTTTTAAAGTAATGTGTGTTTCATACTCTGCAGTAGATGTTTGAAGAGTAGTACGATACCAAATTCTTGTTCTAGACAACCGGACAGTTCAACATACAGCATTTGCAACAATAACAACTATTACTACGAAATCAACAACTTGTAGAGCAACTATGTTTGATCTAAATGCGACATTATTTATAGAATAGTAATTAGTTAAATTGTATTGTGAGACTGTAATTATTTAATCTAACCACGTTTTTTATTTCAACTATTCTATTTTGTTTGCTAAAAAACTCTAAATTATTTACCAAAGTTAAGTAGTATTTAAATGGTAGTATATAAAACTGTAAGTTAAATAATTTCAATGATTTATCTATATTAACATTTTGAAGTACATTTTGTGGTATACCCATTAAATTATACTTATTGACAAATTTAATCCGCGATACCATCTTATGAATTTTATAGATATAATTATTTCACGGGGTATATCTAAAAAACGCTTAACTTACATGATAGATTTAGCTTCAGTGTAAATTTTAAAAAATAATATTATTACTATAATTCTTTCATAGGTTATTTGTTTAAAACCCTACAAATTTAATTTATTCTAATCATTAAAAATTTAGTTCTGTACAAACGTTGGTAGTCAATAAAAAAAAAATATATATATTCTTAAATAATGAACATCAAAAATAATACTAACTAACAAATGCAATTTAAATTATTTAGATATCTAAATATTGTTCCGCTGTGTATGGCAAGTTAAAATCTTTTCTTTGTTAATTATATTTACACTTCTTTTGATATTTTCCTAAATACCTGCAGCTATCAATTTAGTAGTATTAACAAAACCCATCCAATCTTTATTGGACACAAAAAATACAGTTTCACTCTTTTAATTCTCTTATTTTCGACTAAAAGAGTTAATTATTTCAGACAATTAATGAAAATAACATTAGAATTGTATTGTTGGGACATTCCAATTTATTTAAAATCATAATATGTGAAGCTCAGTTTCCCTTTTCTAATTAAACTACTTAATATCAAAAAAAAAAAAAAAAACGATTATGAAACAAGGCTTTTTGTGTGTTCTACTTACTTATGCAATGAATGTATGAAAACATGCAAACAGAGACATAAGTAGAGATGATGAGGATGGTAGGCAAGGTGTTTCAATACCCTTATGATGTTGTAGCATAAAGGATGTCAATCCATAAAGAGTGATTATGCAAGCAGTCAAGATGTGATCAATGCATTCAAGTTAAGCCAAATATCAAGTTGGTTTTGTTACTACCAACCTAATGATAATAATGAAATGCAGAATATTAAAGCAACTTAAGACAGTACTAATGCAAAATTAAACTATAGAACAAGTGTAATAAACAATACTAAGCAGAATTGACTAATAAGCAGAAGAAAACAAGAACAGAACAATGCATAAACAAAGAATTAAGCTGGAGCTCGACCTAGCACTTGGTCGAGTGGGTGGTCGAGTTGATAAGCGAATGAACAGAAACAGAGCAAATAAGGAAAACATAGCAGACAACAAGCAATTAACAATACTCAAACAGGGAAATCAATAAACAAATAAAGGTCCTAAGGATGGATTCATGGACTGGACTCAAGCTATGATTATCTAAATTGGTCAACAAACCTCAATCAATAATGAGCTATATCTAGACAATGATATTCTAATACATGTTAATCCATTCTCATGACAATAAGAATCAAGCCAAGATACTTCTTAGACCTAGTTCTCACTAGCTATTACATATCAAAGCAGACATTAAACAACCAGATCATCAATGTCAAAAATCATAGTAAACATCTAATCTCTTAGCATGCTTCATAATAATCTCTAGCATTAGCCTTATCTAACAACTTAGACATTGGTGTGATGCTAAGAAGCTTATGATCTATCCTTACCCTCTCAGTATAAGAACAACATAGAGCATTTCTAATCTAGAAGAGATATATATACAATCAAGCTTGACCAATCTAAACAACCATAACTATTACCCAGCCTAATCCATCCCTAAGATCCTAAACCACTAATAAGATCTAAAAATCATCTCTTGAAGAACACAAACCCATAAATTAATGAAACTACCATGATTAGAAAGATGAGATAAAGATAATCAATTTTGAAGAAGAAAGCAAACTCAAATTCTTAATACTAATAGAACCAACAAGTATCAAAGATCTTGAGAAAATAAGATGAAAGGTAGCTAATGATATAAAGAAAAAAGCTAAAAATTCCAAAAGGGTAAAAACTAGGTTTTTGTGGTTACAAGATATTATTTTTCCCTAAAAAAAACTTGTGGCCGGCCATAGGGTACATTAGGTATATATAAGAAGGAAGGGAAGCCCTTAATCAGCTATCAGACAAAATAGAGAGGCGGCTCGAAGTGCTCGACCATGTGCTCGGTCGAGTGGTTGGTCCATCACGTAACTCCAGTCTTCGATCTGGAATGATATCGGTTCAGTGAAACAGGTATAAATCTAGAACGACAGCTCCGATTGCCTTGAAACCACCGGTTATGGAAATTTAACTCAATGCCCTACAACTATCATGAAGGATGCTGAAGCTAAATAGCAATGGAAAATCTTCATTCGGATCGATCTTTGAGGAGCTCGTTATGAACCCGACCATGTACTCGACCGTGTGCCTGCTCGAGTGGTATGGTCGAGTGCCTTCTTTTCCCTTCTTGATACTTCAAATCCTCTTGTTTAGCTCCAGAAATAACAGCAAGTCCTTCCTTACCCTTTTAGAGCTTCATAACACCTAATAATACTCCAAATGCACAAATGTATGCAATGCATGCTTCTAAACATCCTAAGTGCATATTTGTACATAAATGGCTATGAAACCTAAGGAATCACTTCTATATAATGCAAAACATGAACTAAACAAGGCCATAAATATGATAAAATATAGTGACATCAGATTACTTTCTCTTCTCAATTCGCCGATGTCGAGTAATTCATGATTTGCCTCGCTTGTTAGGCAGTGGTGGTTCTGTGCTTTTGTTTCTTCTATTTATCACCTTGTTCGTCCAATCTTTGACCTTGATTTACTGCGGTGGTGAAGATTGCTATGCTCTCATCAGGTTTGTAATTAAACTTAAAACCATCAAAAATAGTGAAATCAACAACTAAGCTCACCAATTGCATAAATCTTAGTTCTGATCTAATAATCTATTAGGGCGTTGGATCTAAACTTTGATTTCTTAATTTCTTTACCTCTAATTAATCCAAAAAAGAAACACTAAACACGATGAGCAGTTGAATTTAGCAGTTGTTCAAGTAGCTGAGTCGGGTGGCTTAATGAGCTCATCCTCGTTGCCTAAAATGGCTGGAGAAGGGTCTCTTTTGTTTGGTTTCCTCATCTCTCTGATCTTAGTTAAATCCATAGAGTAGTCAGGCAATGTTCCTCCTCCTTTTTGGTCCCCAATCACCAAACTGTGGTACTTATAGCGATAGAGTGTTCTTCTGCAAAAACACTAATCCGAAACAAACATATTAAATAACTATAAAAAGGTTCATATTTGATTCGTAGACTTAACAAAATGAAAGACATTTAAAAACAGAGCTATTTACAAAGCGATGCATCATGAGGCATAAAGATAAATACTCAAAGAAACAAAAGCCAAAGTTCTTGACTTTATAGGATAAAATCACCTATGAATAATAAAATCTGGGTAAAGTATGATTTTTTTTTTCTTATCAATCCAATAAAAGTTGGCTAATTTTTAATTAAATTCACCACAACCAAGATAGAGGAAATTGAAGCCAAACTAATTCGATAGCATCATCAAACCCAATCAAATTTTTTTTTTTGTGTGTACCGGAAAATAAAAGATGGTGTGTTGGGTCCCTAGTATGTGCTGCTGCTTTTTCGCTGTCATATGCTCCTGCAATTAAAAGTAAAGCATTTGAGGTTCTTCCTCTGACCAAATCCACCCGCTTTTACCAGAAAGTGTTAACGGAACCGATAGAATCATAGAAGACAAGAGGTGGAGGAGCTATGGGGCCGCTTCATGCATCGCTTCCGTTGCCGTTGCCACTTCTCTCTCCTCCACTATTCTTCACCGTTGCTAAATAGAGCTGCTGCTTCTATCGGTTGCTCTTTCGTCTCCGTTCAACGCTTCCCTCTGAGCCGCAGAACAAGGAAGGAGTTGTAGGTGGTGTCTATGGCTCCTGAAGATGAGAAGCTCACTCGTCGCAACCCTCTCGTTTTCCCTATCGTAATTATCTCTTTCCTTCGACTCCCTTTTCGAAATTTGCTGTACAGATTCTCAGGAAAAGTCAAAGTTTGCTATTTTTTAATTTAATTCAGTGCAACTGGGCTAAGACTGGTTTGACGGTAATGGCTGCGTTAGGCCCAAGTTTGTTTTTGTTGGTTTTTTGGAACGTACATGTGGCGCATTCTCAAGTGCTGATGTGCCAAGCTGAGGGAGAGAGTTCACCTACTTTCATATTATAGACTATATTTTTCCATGACTTTATATATATATATATATATATTTTTGCAACCAACTTTATATCCATAACCAAAATAGCATATATTATATACACATCTCTATATTATTAATTTGAAAAGGCAAAAAAATATATATATATCCATCAGTTTACGAAGTATATACTGAAATTTTCATTGAAAATATAACACAAATTCAAATTTAACATCTATCTTACAAATCAAAAGTCGCTTAATCAATAAGAATTTACCAAATAGATATCTTTTATTTTATTTTAAAATATTTATTTTTTATTATTTTAAAATATTAAAAAACATGATAAAGAAAGATGAAATTTATTTCTTAAGCTGTGCAAAATTTATTTCTTAAGAAAACTATCAAATATATTATGAATAGTGTTTTTTCTTTCCAAACAATCGATTCATCTTTTCCATATATGACATATGACATATCTATGGCATGAGCGCAAATGAGAAAGATGAAATTAGTCTTGGTGGACAACATTTTTGGCCTTCGGTAGATAACTTTAACCTTTGTGGACAATTTTAACTCTTTTGGTAGATAGCTTTAACCTTTGTGGAAAATTTTAGCCTTTTCGATGGACAACTTTAACCTTTGTGAACAATTTTAACCACTGGTAGACAATTTTAGCTTGTTTTTTTTTTTTTTTTTTTTTTTTTTTTTTTTTTTTAAAAAAAATTCTGGTGACTAGCAATCTATGCCATAAATGCCAAAAATATGGAAAAAAAGAAAAAATTGGGTTTTCTTGGTCTCTAATCTGTTCCCACAAGCCACGATTTCTACGGAAAATCTGTATTTTCATACCCCAGCTAAGGGGGTATGTTGAATTCCTACCTCAGCTTTAACAATGAGCAAATTCATACATTAACTTAAATAAAATTCAAATTCACTACTCCAACTTGTAAAACGGTGTTAAATCATAAACAAGCCGTAACAGTGTTAAGAAATCGTTAATGGTTGCTTACGTGGAAGCCACATAAGAAACGACGTCGTTTTGAGAAACAAAAGAAACAACTTCTGCTTCTCAAAACAACGTCGTTTAATACTTCTTCTTTCCCGAATCGAGTTACTTTGCTCAATCTCCACAGACCCGTAATATAATACCACAAGAGCAATCAGATCTAAACACTTTGACGGAGAAAAGAGTGACCGAGAAGTTGCGATGCCGTCCACCTCTCACTCGATTCTTTATGTAGACAACAATCAACAAAACTCCTAAACTCGTTGGAACATCCTTCCAGCGCACGCGGCGGTTCTCTGAAGCACACGGCGCACATCAGCGTTGCCCAATCAGGTCTCTATCCCCGATGAAGTAACGGAAAATGTCTGACGAATAGCTAGAGCATCATCAGTCCAAAACCCTAGATATCGCCTGCGTATACATCGGAGTTTTATCCGGTGACGGAGTCAAATCTCTCCGGACTCATGTAAGCACAGGTGCCGACGAACGAATCACAGCGGTTTTGTGTCAGACTTTGTATATGATCCCGCCGTTTCCGCTCCCAAGGACGGTGGATGCGATGGTGGCGACGGTGGAGGGGGGAAAGGAGAAACAGAGGAGGCGATCTGAGAGAGGTGGAAGAGGTAGACGGAGGTTGATCTGACGGCGTTCACGAACAAGAGCCATTGAAGTAATTAAAAGTGATAATGATGATTTGAGAATTTTGAAGAAAAGTGATGGTAACTGCAGCTTTTATTTGGAGATTGAGCAAAGTAACTCGATTCGGACGATTCGGAAAAGAAGAAAAGGGTAAGAAGAAGTATTAAACGATGTTGTTTTGAGAAACAAAAGTTGTTTCTTTTGTTTCTCAAAACGACTTCGTTTATTACATGGCTTCCAAGGTAAGTAACAATTAACAGTTTCTTAACACCGTTACGACTTGTGTATGATTCAACACTGTTTTACAAGTTAGAGTAGTAAAATTGAATTTTATTTAAGTTAATCTATGAATTTGCTCATTGTTAAACTGAGGTAGGAATTCAACATACCCTCTTAGCTGGGATATGAAAATACTGATTTTCCCGGTTTCTCCACACAAGAACATTCTTAACATAATTATTCATTAAAGCCATCCAACAAAATTTCAACAGATAGTCGCCTCACTCATAAGGTGTTGTTGGAATACGTCGAGTGAATTTCCAATGATTTTGCATCGCCGAGATGGGCTGTAGTTCTTGTAGTGAAAAGTAATTATATGTTAGAAATCAATCTTCATCCACTGATAAGTTGGATAATTCTCTCTAACAAATGAACATCTCATTCCATCATCAAGTATAACTATTTCTACATTTCTAGCATTTTTTTAATCCTAAAATGAAAAGATAGACTTTTTCCATAAAGCTCAAAAACCAAAAACTCACTTATAAAATTTCTGAGGACACACGACTTGTTTCCCTTTAAAAAAAAAAAATTGTGCAGGTGTTAGTAAATTTGAAAATCTCTTTCTGCACTCAATATAGACTCATGTAAATTTCATATTTTCATTATATAGTTGAATTATCATCTCAAATACTATAATTCGAGAATCAAGTGTAAGTAGAAACACTGTCAATTCAGTCCAACAACCAAAGTTGGGCCTTGGAGAAATGCTCAAGCCCACTTTGGTATGCTTATTCACTATGTTCTCCAATGGTAATAAAGGAGAGGAACTTCTCCCATGTGCACTGCAATGTACGGAGATGACGCCAAGAACAGCTCATAAGGTCTCCTCTTATAAAAAGACAATAGTTGTAATCTGTGAGATTTATCAATGAAGAAATACATTTGAGCCTTTGTCTCTCTGTCTTTAATCTAGAGCTATAGCTCTTGCTTTCATGGTATCAGAGCATTAGTAGTACGACCTATGGCTCCTGATGACTCTTTCTCTTCCGCTTTGTCTATTTCTCAAGTTGTAACTCTCAAACTTACAGAGTCAAACTATCTTCTATGAAAAACTCAATTGAAGTCTTTTCTCTCACCTCAAATGCTTCTTGGCTATGTCAATGGCTCCATTACTCGACCTTCAGTAACTCGTTCTGTCAACACCACTGAAGGGACTTCTGAAGAACCGAATCCTGACTTTGCAAAGTGGGTTCGAAATGACCAGCTCGTCATGGCATGGATCTTTGGTTCCTTGTCCGAACCAGCTCTCCGAGTCGTCTACGGTATGCATTCTGCTCACGAGGTATGGATGGCTCTTGCTAAGAAATTTAATCGAGTCTCTACCACTAGGAAGTTTGAACTGCAGAACCGCTTGCGTGCTTGTGTTAAGTTAGGTCGAACAATGGAGGAGTATCTTAGTGAGCTTAAACAAATCTTTGATCAGTTAGACTCCATTGGCTTTCCTATGACTGATTTGGAGAAAATTCATGGTCTGTTGTCTGGTTTGGGAAAAGATTACGAATCTGTCACTACTGTGATAGAACACTCCATGGACTCTGTTCCTGGACCCTGTTATGAGGATGTGGAGTTTAAAGTCATTGCCTTTGACGACAAGCTCAAGACGTATTCCTCTGCATCAACTGTTACACCACATCTAGCTTTTCAGGCTGAGAAAAGTTACTTTGATAGAGGAGGCGCAGGCAACAGAGGTGGTCGCTCTGGTGGAGGTTACAGAGGTCGGGGTAAGTACTCTACTCGTGGCTGTGGTTTCAACAACATGGTCGTGGTACACAAGGACAAGATAATCAGAATAAAACATCATGATCTCCTAAACCAACTTGTCAAATCTGCAACAAGTATGGTCACAGTGCCTATGATTGCTACAATCGATTTAATGATGAGTATGTTCAGCAACAGACTACTGCTTTAGCTGCTATGCGTGTCTCCGATGGTGAGTGATGTGAACGCCGGACGGCTCGCGGTACGGACGGAGCGTCGGTTCCTCGAGACGGTCGGTGTAACGGAAACTTTCCTCGGACCAGACGGTGGGGAATGAAAGAGGGGATGGAATGAACGATGGAAACGGAAAATGGGGGCAAACGAACGAGTAGAACGCGGACTTAGTCGAACAGCTGCTTGAACGCGGCTGGTCGGACAGAAGAACGCGACGGCGGATGGACGGTACGGTCGGAAACGGACGGTGGCTAGCGAACCGAGTGAGAAACTCGACCTCGGTTCACTAGGGTACGATGGAGTCGAAGTGGATCGCAACGGACAGTCGAGACCGAACGTTGGACGATGTAGATGGACGCGAAGGTGGTTTGATGCGACGACACACGGGAAATGGGTCGGCCCGTGATACGGTCAACTAGTCGATGTCGAACCCAGTTCGAGATCGGCTAGGGTTTCTCGAGAGCCAATTTTCGGACTTAGGCTAAGGAGAGGATTGAGACAAGAAGCAAAGATTCTCTCTTTGGAAATTAATTCTTTCAAGTCTGAAAACCTAAACTAGCGTCGTTGGAAGTTTAAATAGTGTAAGGGTTTAGAGGGATTAAGGACACGCGGACTCGCAATGGACCGCACACGTTGCCCTTGACGCGTCTCCACAGACGGTGAACACGTCATACTATTCCAACGTTCACTAGGGAAGGGTCCAAAAAGGTTAAAACACAAAACTTAAAGAAAAAGACAAAATAGGCCACGTCCTTAGGCTGGACGCGGGAACCGCGTCATTGGCTTCAAAACGTGGCGTTGTGCGCTAGGACTCGTCGCCTCGTTAAAACCTTCTCCGGTAAACCTCATGGGACAAACCCGAAGTAAGGAAAAGAGTACGAGTCATGATCCTAACGACTTTGGCGCCCTCATCCTTGGGTAAGGACGAAGGCCGTACGGACGGTCTCGTCAATGGTTGCTTTGGCCGAGTCGATCTCTTGGTGTTCACGGACAAATGCTTGGACGAAGTGGTTGATCTTGTGGCGTGACGTCCTGGATGAGCTCTTGGTCCTTGTGGTTGCACCGGGAATGATCCTAGGCATGATTGCTCCGAGTTGTCCCGCGGGTGGTGCGAGTGTCCCGATGGTGGCCGGGTCCGTGTGAGTGTTCCTGGTCGGGTGTCCGATCCGGTGCTCACATCATTCCTCCCCTTGCGAAGGTTTTGTCCCCAAAACATCTTCGTCATCACCTGCATCAAACGGAACAAGGTCAGCAACATTAAACGATGTGGACGTATTGTACTCACCGGGCAACTCAAGGCGATAGGCGTTGTCGTTGATCTTCTCAATGATCCGGAATGGTCCGTCGCCTCGGGGGCTTAGTTTGTCCTTCCGTCTCTGCGTGAACCGCTCCGGCCGTAGGTGTAACCACACCCAATCGCCAGGTTGGAAGAATATTGGCTTGCGTCCCTTGTTGGCATAACGTGCGTATTGCTCATTTCTTCTCTCGATGTTGGCTCGGACCTCTTCATGCAAACGCTTGACTAACTCGGCCTTGGTGGCCCCATCTTGGCTTTCGGTCTGGTCCGGTGGCAATGGTAGCAAATCCATCGGAGTCAGCGGTTTAAATCCATAGGCGACTTCGAACGGTGACTTCTTGGTGGCCGAGTGAACCGCTTGGTTGTAGGCAAACTCGATAAGCGGGATGCATTCTAACCATGTTCCTTTGTTGCTCGCAATAGCCGTTCGGAGTAATGCGCCAAGGGTTCGGTTAACGACCTCGGTCTGTCCGTCGGTTTGAGGATGGGCGGCAGTGGAATAAAGTAACTTTGTCCCCAGTTTCTTCCACAAGGTACGCCAGAAATGACCAAGGAACCTTGGTTCCCGGTCCGAGATGATCGTCCGGGGAAGGCCATGGAGACGGACCACATGGCTGAAGAACAGGTCGGCTAGGTGCACTGCGTCGTTGCTTTTGTGGCATGGGATGAAGTGCGCCATCTTAGAGAAGCGGTCGACTACTACAAAGATGGTGTCCTTTCGGTGTATTGGTGGTAACCCGAGGACAAAGTCCATGGACAAATCGACCCAAGGACCTGTCGAGACCGGTAGCGGGGTGTAGAGTCCGTGAGGATGAGTGGTGGATTTGGAGGCTCGGCATACTACGCACTGGCCGCAATGCTTCTCGACCATACTCCGCATCCTTGGCCAAAAGAAATGCTCTTGAAGCACGGTTAAAGTTTTAGCCACGCCAAAATGTCCAGTCAGACCTCCACTATGTGCTTCTTGGATCAATAGGTCGCGGATAGAGCCGGCTGGAATGCAAAGACGCCGACCTCTGAATAAGTAGCCCTCATACACATAGAACTCTGCATAGTTGCCTTTACCAAAGTTCTTGAAGCATTCCCCAAACTCAGCATCGTCTGCGTACGCGTCCTTGATGCTCTCGAACCCCAATACTTTGGCGTCCATGGTGGTGATCAAGGCGTGTCTTCGGGACAGGGCATCGGCTACGACGTTCTCCTTTCCTTTCTTGTACTTAATAACGTATGGGAAGGATTCGATGAACTCTAGCCACTTAGCATGCCTCTTCTTAAGATTGGTTTGGCCGCGCAAATGCTTCAAAGTCTCATGGTCTGTGTGGATCACACACTCCCGAGCTAGTAAGTAATGCTGCCAGGTCTGCATGGCACGGACAAGCGCGTACAGCTCTTTGTCATAGGTGGGATAGTTGAGGGCTGCACCGCTGAGCTTCTCGCTGAAATAGGCCACCGGTTTACCGCCTTGCGTGAGAACGGCTCCAATGCCAACGCCGGATGCGTCGCATTCCACCTCGAAGGTCTTGTTGAAGTCGGGTAGGACAAGAAGAGGAGCTTGGGTAAGGCGCTTCTTGAGTTCCAGGAAAGCTCGTTCTTGCTCGGCTCCCCACTTGAACTCCTGGTTCTTCTTGATCACCGCGGTTAAGGGTGCGGCGACCGTGCTGAAATCTCTCACGAACCGTCGGTAAAAACTGGCTAGGCCGTGGAACGATCGAACTTGGGAGATGCTGGTGGGCGTGGGCCACTCCTCTATGGCTCGGATCTTCTCGCCGTCCACCTTAAGTCCCTGTTCACTGACAACAAAGCCTAAGAAAACAAGTTCATTAGCAGCAAAGACGCACTTTTTCAAGTTAGCGTACAGTTGCTCTTCGCGGAGGGTGCTTAAAACAAGCTCTAGATGTTCGACATGATCGGTCAGACAGGAACTGTAAACAAGGATGTCATCGAAGTATACCACAACAAACTTATTGATGAAAGCTCTCAAAACATGGTTCATTAAACGCATAAAGGTTGATGGGGCATTAGATAAACCGAATGGCATAACCAACCATTCGTACAAACCTTGCTTGGTTTTGAAGGCGGTTTTCCATTCATCTCCTTCTTTCATCCTCACTTGGTGGTATCCACTTTTGAGGTCGATCTTAGAGAAGATGGTTGAACCGCTGAGCTCGTCCAACATGTCGTCTAGACGCGGGATCGGATGCCGGTATTTGATCGTGATGTTGTTGACAGCCCGGCAGTCGACGCACATACGCCACGATCCATCTTTCTTCGGGACGAGTAGGACAGGGACGGCACAAGGGCTAAGGCTCTCTCGGACATAGCCTTGGGACATGAGCTCGGACACTTGCCGCTCCAATTCCTTGGCTTCCTCCGGGTTTACTCGGTATGCGGGTCGGTTTGGCAGTTGTGCTCCAGGGATCAAGTCGATCTGATGCTCGATGCCGCGAAGAGGTGGCAGTCCTTCGGGTAGCTCATCTGGAAACACGTCCGAGTATCGCTTAAGCACGTCCTGGATAGCGTCCGGGAGTGTTTCCTCCAAGCCTCCTGTTCCTTCAACCAACAAATCTCTAAAAACCATCAGTAACACTTGGCTGGAGTCCTTAATGGACTTTCTAACGTCACTTGACTGAATCAAGAAATTCATTTTAGAGTCCGAATCCTTAGACAGCTTAGATTGCATTTCACGGACTTGCGTTGGGGTCAAAGGCTTTAAACTGATACGCTTGTGATCGTGTACAAACGTATACTGGTTGGTGCGTCCGCAATGCGACGTTCCCTTATCAAACTGCCATGGTCTCCCCAGCAAGAGGTGGCTAGCTTGCATCGGTACTACATCACATAGGACTTGGTCCTTGTACGGTCCGACACTAAATGGGACGAGGACTTGGTCCTTCACGCGTATCACGGTCTTATCGTCCAACCATTTAAGCTTATAGGGCTTAGGGTGGCATGTGGTTGGTAAAGAAAGTTTCTTGACCATATAGGAGCTCGCTACATTCGTGCAGGAGCCTCCGTCAATGATCAAGCCACATACCTTCCCGCTTACAGTGCATCGCGTGTGGAAGATGTTGTCGCGCTGGTTGGAGTCGTCCGGTTCTTGGCTGGCATTGAGGATTCGCCGGATCATCAATAGCTCGCCAACTTCTGGTTCAGCTACGGCTTCCTCCATGTCCGTTTCGCCTTGGTCGTTTGTCTCGGACATTTCTCCTTCGGACTCGAGTTCTCCGGACTCGGTGATGATCATTGCACGGGCGTTCGGACAGTCACGGGCATAATGGCCTCGGCCTTGGCATTTGAAACAAATGATATCCCGGCTACGAACGTCATTGGTCGTCCTTGCGCGGATCTTGGCGGTTGTCTTTGGTTGGCTCCTTGGGTTTGAATCGCGAGTCGACAATGGCCGCTTTAGACTTCTCTTGTACTCGGTTAGAGGGTGACGCGTTTGGCGACCAGTTGGGAATTCCTTGGGTTCGGGTCCGGCTGGTGGCTGCGAGCTTCTTCTTGATTTGGGTCTCTATTTGCATTGAAAGGTGCAACAGTTCTTCAAATCCCTGGTACGGTTGGCGCTCGACCTTGCGTGCGATTCGATCTTGTAGGCCGTCGAGGAACTGAGCCATGAGGGACTCCTCGGTATCCTCTACTTGGAGCCGGTTGCTTAGATGCTCGAACTCCTCGTAGTATTCTTCCACGGACCGCGAACCTTGAGTGAGTCTCCTAAATTTCTTTTGGAGTTCTCGATGATAGAGCGGTGGAACATAGCGGCGTCTCATTACGGCTTTCATGGCCTCCCAAGTAGCAATAGGCCGGTCATGGTTGCGTCGCTGTTCAGCGACCAGTCGGTCCCACCATGTGAGGGCGTAGTCGGTGAACTGTGCCACGGCGTAAGAGATCTTGCGTACTTCCGCGTAGTTGTAGCAAGAATAAATGTGGTCCATCCGGCTTTCCCAGTCGAGGTACGCCTCGGGGTCGGACTTGCCGGCGAAGGTCGGGGCTAACAATTTGTGTCCTGGTTCGGCCGGACGTGGGGCTCCTTCGTACCGTTCTTCGCGTCCATATCGCTGCCTCGGACGCGGCTCGTACTCGTCGTCGGACGGTTCGCTCCCTACTGGTTCTTGCCTCCTTCGTCGTATGGGCGGTGGATCTTCTCTCGGAGGGTTGGCGAGTTCAAGTCGGGCTAAACGTTCGGCTAAGTGTTCTATGCCGTTGCGAAGGGCAGTTAGAGTGGCACCAATCTCCGGGGGCGGTAACGGAATCTCTGGTTGTTGTTGTGCGTCCATAGCGTCCGAGGTACGGACGGTGGTCGTACGGCCTGACGGTGGTACGGTGATTCGCGTCGTTGGACGGACAGAAAACTTGATCGGCTGATGTCAGGAACCGACTTCTGGTCACGAACGGTTGTTATCACGATCGGGAGCTGATTCTCGGACGATGACGTGGACTTGGTCCGTACGCGATGCGTTGGCCGAGTGAGTCACGTACCTCGTCAAAACAAAAAGAATATTCGTGAGTATAATGCGTTTAAAGCAGACGAATAAGATATTATCTGAGCGGTCAATGATTGAAGACAGCAAGGCAAAATGGCATCCTATGACTAACAAAAAGAACCTACACGCGCCTAAAAGCAAACACACGCGCAAAAAGCAAACTTTGGGACCACAACAAGAACGCAAAAACAAAAACTCGACTTTAAGGATCTAACGAAACTAAGCAAGAACAAAGACGAACAAAACCCAGAAATAAGAAGAACAGACGATCTAACGATGACACAAAACGAAGACGGAGACTGACGGACCTAAGCGACGCTAGGGACGAAGCTAAGGAACCGCAAAGACACAAAAACAAAACTAACAACCTAGAACAAACGGAAGCAAACGATGACACAAGATGGACGAATAGAAAGGTGAAGGAAAGACACAACCTTTGATGGAGCTTTTAGCTCTGATACCAGCTGATGTGAACGCCGGACGGCTCGCGGTACGGACGGAGCGTCGGTTCCTCGAGACGGTCGGTGTAACGGAAACTTTCCTCGGACCAGACGGTGGGGAATGAAAGAGGGGATGGAATGAACGATGGAAACGGAAAATGGGGGCAAACGAACGAGTAGAACGCGGACTTAGTCGAACAGCTGCTTGAAAGCGGCTGGTCGGACAGAAGAACGCGACGGCGGATGGACGGTACGGTCGGAAACGGACGGTGGCTAGCGAACCGAGTAAGAAACTCGACCTCGGTTCACTAGGGTACGATGGAGTCGAAGTGGATCGCAACGGACGGTCGAGACCGAACGTTGGACGATGTAGATGGACGCGAAGGTGGTTTGATGCGACGACACACGGGAAATGGGTCGGCCCGTGATACGGTCAACTAGTCGAAGTCGAACCCGGTTCGAGATCGGCTAGGGTTTCTCGAGAGCCAATTTTCGGACTTAGGCTAAGGAGAGGATTGAGACAAGAAGCAAAGATTCTCTCTTTGGAAATTAATTCTTTCAAGTCTGAAAACCTAAACTAGCGTCGTTGGAAGTTTAAATAGTGTAAGGGTTTAGAGGGATTAAGGACACGCGGACTCGCAATGGACCGCACACGTTGCCCTTGACGCGTCTCCACAGACGGTGAACACGTCATACTATTCCAACGTTCACTAGGGAAGGGTCCAAAAAGGTTAAAACGCAAAACTTAAAGAAAAAGACAAAATAGGCCACGTCCTTAGGCTGGACGCGGGAACCGCGTCATTGGCTTCAAAACGTGGCGTTGTGCGCTAGGACTCGTCGCCTCGTTAAAACCTTCTCCGGTAAACCTCATGGGACAAACCCGAAGTAAGGAAAAAGAGTACGAGTCATGATCCTAACGACTTTGGCGCCCTCATCCTTGGGTAAGGACGAAGGCCGTACGGACGGTCTCGTCAATGGTTGCTTTGGCCGAGTCGATCTCTTGGTGTTCACGGACAAATGCTTGGACGAAGTGGTTGATCTTGTGGCGTGACGTCCTGGATGAGCTCTTGGTCCTTGTGGTTGCACCGGGAATGATCCTAGGCATGATTGCTCCGAGTTGTCCCGCGGGTGGTGCGAGTGTCCCGATGGTGGCCGGGTCCGGTGTGAGTGTTCCTGGTCGGGTGTCCGATCCGGTGCTCACATCAGTGAGTGTCACAACAACGGAACTGAGTGGTTACCTGACAGTGGATCCACGGCTCACATCACCAACTCCACTGCAAACCTGCAACATTCACAATCTTATCGTGGTAACGGTATTGTTATGGTTGGAAATGGTGAGTTCTTGCCAATCACACACATTGGTACGGTTCCTCTGCAGACACTTTCAGGTAAATATCTACCTCTGAATGATGTTCTTGTCTGTCCAAAAGTGACAAAATCTTTGCTTTCAGTCTCTAAGCTTTGTACAGATTATCCTTGTACTATTAAGTTTGACTCTGATAGTGTGCGTGTAAAGGACAAGCATACCAAGCAGCTCCTCACAACCGGAAACAGGAGTAGCGATCACTATGTGTTGAAAAATCTTGCATTCCAATCCCATTACTCTACGAGACAACATGCCACAAGTGATGATGTCTGGCACAAGCGGTTGGGTCATCCTAGTGCAGAGATTCTTCAACACCTCTCTTCTACTACAACAATATCAGTCAATAAACGCACCAACAAGCTGTGTGAGTCGTGCAAGCTTGGCAAGAGTGCTCAACTTCCTTTCTCTTATTCTACGTTTGTAGCTAGTAGACCGCTTGAGAGGTTGCATTGTGATTTGTGGGGTCCTGCTCCTGTCACTTCTCCTCAGGGTTTTAGATATTATGTGATCTTTGTTGACAATTATTCTCGTTATTGTTGGTTCTATCCACTGAAGAATAAGTCAGATTTCTACTCAGTCTTCTTGCTTTTCCAAAGACTTGTTGAGAATCAGTTTAATCAGAAAATCAAGTTGTTTCAGTGTGATGGAGGGGGTGAATTCATTTGTACTCAATTCGTTACACATCTTGCGAATAATGGTATAAAACAACTTATATCATGTCCACACACACCACAACAAAACGGTTTGGCTGAAAGAAAACATAGACATATCACGGAGCTTGGTCTTAGCATGATGTTCAACAGTAAAGTGCCACAGTGCTACTAGGTTGAGGCTTTCTTCACTGCCAATCATGTCATTAACCTTCTTCCAACCTCTGTTCATTCAGATTCTGCAAGTTCATATGAAGTTTTGTTTGCAGTCAAACCGACTACTCGTATCTCGGGATATTTGGCAGTGCGTGCTATCCCACACTCCGTGCCTATGGAGCTAACAAGTTTGATCCGAAGTCTTTAAAATGTGTGTTCCTCAGGTACAATGAAAAATACAAGGGATACATGTTTGTGTATCCTCCTACATGACGTGTTTACATCAATCAACATGTCCTTTTTGATGAGAATGTCTATCCGTTTGAATCAGATTATATGTCTCTTCTTCCGGCTGCAACCACGCCACTACAATCAGCCTGGCAAAAGAGCTTTTTACCCCTTCCCACAGCTCACACTGAGTCGCTCTCTCAGAACTCAGCCTCGGGTGTTATTGCAATCACTGAAAACACTGTCAATTCAGTCCCTGCAACTCCGGTTCCTGCAACTCCGGTTTCACCAATAACTACAGAATCCTCAAGTGCTGTTTCTGTCTCAAGTGATGATGGTAATGATGATATCATTGATGATGATCAAGATGTCCCTTTATTTGCAGAGGATGACTTTCCTCCTCTTCCGCAACCAGTGTCAACAATCATAACATGGTCACTAGAGAATAGAGGGTGTTCGCAAACCAAATCCAAAATATGCACTCACACTATAAGAAAACAGGTGATTAGCGACTACACATAGCGACCACATAGGTAGCCGCCAAAATTAACGACTACATAGTGACGATTTAGCGACTATTCTGCGACGACATGGAATTAGTCGCTAAATAGTCACTCTTAAGCGACTAATTAATGAAGTCGTTACGGTAGTCGTATTTTAACGACTAATAGGCGACTATATTGTTGATGGAATTATATAGTCGCAACTTAGTCGCTAAATTAACGACTACAGTACGACAACGTCAAATAGTCGTAAACTTTGGCGACTACGTTGCGACTCATTCGGCGAGTCATAAGGTAGTCGTAAATGTTAGCGACTGTTCGGCGACTCTTGCGGCGAGTCATTACATAGTCATCGTGTAGTCGCCAAATAGTCGCAAAAAACAGTTAAAAAACGTGTTTTCCATGCGGGGGTTGGTGTACCAACTTTTATGATGTAGTCGCCTATTAGTCACCTATTAGTCACCTAGGAAAGTCTATAAAAAGAAGTTGCACTCATTTGTTCTCTTCACTCCGAACTCACTTTCCTCTTCTTAAAAAAAATTCTAAATCAAAAAAAAAAGTTTGCTTTATATAATTTTTTATATTTTCTCCCATATATATATATATATATATAATTATAATGGCGGGATATTACAATTATGGTGGTAATGGCGGTAATTATCGGGAGTGGATGTACAAGAGGTTCGATGAAGTGACGGGGAATATTTCATCTGAATTCGAAGTGGGGGTGGACCAATTCTTAACGTTTGCAAGTAGCCAAGAAACAGTTCAGAATAATGGGGGTAAGTTTCTCTGTCCATGTAGTGTTTGCAAAAACAATAGATGTCTCTCGGTAGAAGAATTATGAGTCATCTGTTTAGTAATGGATTTATGCCAGATTATTATGTTTGGTATAACCACGGGGAAGAAATTAATTTGGATATAGGAAGTAGTTACACTGATAGGACGTATGATGGGAGTCATGAAGAAATGGGTAATGTAGTAGAAGATCCATATGTGGATATGGTGAATGATGCATTTTGTTATAATGTGGGTTAGATGATAATTATCATCAAAATGAGAGTTATGAGAACGTGGAAGAACCGGTACAAAACCATTCTCAGAAATTTTACGACTTGTTAGATAGTGCAAAAACTCCTTTATATGATGGTTGTCGTGAAGGTCACTCGCAATTGTCATTGGCTGCTCGAGTCATGCAAAATAAGGCGGAGTATAATATGAGTGAAAATTTAGTAGATTCGGTTTGCGGAATTTTGACGGATTATTTACCAGAAGGCAACCAGTCTACCGGTTCACACGAGAAAGAGAAATTGATGCGTAATTTGGGCCTTCCCATACAATTGATGTTTGTATTAACAATTGTATGATTTTCTGAAAGAAGACGAAAAGGAAGAGACATGTCTATTTTGTGGTTCACCAAGATGGAAGCCTAAGGAGGACCGACAGAGAACAAGAGTACCATATAGTCGTATGTGGTATCTACCTATTGCTGATAGGTTGAAGAGAATGTATCAGAGCCAAAAGACTGCAGCGGCAATGAGATGGCATGCAGAGCACCAATCAAAAGAGGGAGAAATGAATCATCCTTCTGATGCGGCAGAGTGGAGATATTTTCAAGAGCTTAACCCTCGGTTTGCGGAAGAATCCCGTAACGTCTACCTTGGATTATGTACCGATGGGTTCAATCCATTTGGCATGTCTCGTAATCATCCACTGTGGCCTGTGATCTTGACTCCATATAATTTACCCCCTGGTATGTGCATGAATACAGAGTACTTATTTCTTACAATTCTGAATTCTGGGCCAAATCATCCGCGAGCTAGCCTTGATATCTTCCTACAACCTCTTATTGAGGAGTTAAAAGAGTTGTGGTCTACTGGAGTCGATGCATACGATGTGTCTTTGAATCAAAACTTCAATCTAAAAGCAGTGCTGATGTGGACCATAAGCGACTTTCCGGCGTATAGCATGTTATCGGGATGGACCACCCACGGTAAATTATCTTGTCCAATTTGCATGGAAAGTACAAAGTCGTTTTATCTACCCAAAGGAAGGAAGACATGTTGGTTTGATTGTCACCGAAGATTCCTGCCTCATGGTCATCAATTAAGAACAAAAAGATTTCCTGAAGGGAAGAGACGCTTCTAACGACTATCCACCGCAGTCTTTAACTGGTGAGCAAGTTTATTATGAGCGTTTGAAAGATGTAAATCCACCAAAACCAGGGAAGTCGGTGGTAACGGTCATGAAAAGAAGATGCCAGGCTATGGAAAGGAACATAATTGGCACAAAGAAAGCATATTATAGTCGCTACCTTATTGGAAAGACCTCAATCTCCGACATAATATTGATGTGATGCATACCGAGAAGAATTTTGTGGACAACATCTTGTATACTCTTATGAACAGGGTAAATCTAAAGATAACATCATGTCAAGATTGGACATAGAACAATTTTGTTCTCGACCACACTTACATATTGATAGGAAGGGTAAAGCTCCATTCCCAGCATATACATTGACAAAGGAAGCCAAAACAAGTTTATTGGAATGTGTCAAGCATGCGGTGAAATTTCCAGATGGTTATTCGTCAGACTTGGCTAGTTGTGTTGATCTGATCAATGGCAAGTTTTCAGGAATGAAGAGTCATGATTGCCATGTTTTTATGGAGCGACTTCTTCCATTTATCTTCGCAGAACTCCTAGACCGGAACGTTCACCTTGCATTATCAGGTACTACAGATTACCTATTTAATTAAATTAGTACTCTTTATTTTTAAATATAATTTCCTAAGACATGAAATTTTCAGGGATTGGAGCATTTTTCAGAGATTTATGCTCAAGAACTTTGCAAAAAAGTCGCGTTCAAATTCTTAAACATAACATTGTTTTGATCTTATGCAACTTAGAGAAGATATTTCCACCATCATTTTTTGATGTGATGGAGCACCTGCCTATACATCTCCCATATGAAGCAGAATTGGGAGGCCCTGTCCAATATAGGTGGATGTATCCTTTTATTTTTCAAAAGTTGAAAGGAAAAGCGAAGAACAAAAGATATGCGGCTGGATCAATCGTTGAGTCCTATATCAATGACGAGATTGCTTACTTCTCTGAGCACTACTTTGCCGATCATATACAAACAAAATCAATGTTTAATTAATTGAAATTATAATTTATACTTAATTTGAATTATTTTTAATTATCTTATTTGATCAGGTTAACAAGATTCTATGAAGGTGAAGTCCCAATATATCATGTCCCTGGAGTCCCTAATATATTTACTCATGTCGGTCGCCCAAGTGGGGAAATGCATGAAGTATGGCTTTCAGAGAGAGACTATCAGTGCGCACATGCATATGTTTTACGGAATTGTGACTATTTTCAACCAATTGAGAGGTATATAATATAGACTCGCAAATATATAGACTCCACAAATATTTCTCATATATATTAAATATATTTAATTTTCTTAGTATGTTCGAGGATTTTCTTTCTACCAAATATCCTGAATTAACCGAAAAAGAACTGTCCACAAAAAGAGCTGAAGAATATCATGTGTGGGTGAAAGATTATTTAAGTATACTCGAACCCATGTAACCGACTCTGATTATGCATTTATTTAATTATATCATTGATATATAATATTTATATATACGCAGGTTATATACTGAACGCCAGAAATCCATTTCCTACTTGGGTTCAAGAGATAGTGCATGGACCTTTACACAAGGTCAAAACTTGGCAAATATACTTTACAAGAGGCTATGTGTTTCATACGCAGAATCACGGCGCTGGACGGAAGACATGTAACTATGGTGTATGTGTTAAAGGTGAAAATTACACTGATGCATCTGATGGTGCAGATTTCTATGGGAACTTAACTGATATCATACAACTTGAGTACGAAGGGATGACCAATTTGAGAATCACACTTTTTAAGTGTAAGTGGTATGATCCTGTCATTGGTAGAGGGACTCGGAAAAGCAATAGTGGCGTTGTTGACGTGAACTCTTCGAGAAAATACAACAAATATGAGCCATTCATTTTAGGTACGTAAGACTCAATATAATTTATATATAAGTTTATTTAATGTAACTATCCATACTAAATTGCGATTTTGTGCAAAAAGCATCTCAAGCGGATCAAGTTTGCTATATTCCGTATCCATACACAAAGAAACCAAAGCGAGAGTGGCTAAGTGTTCTGAAAGTAAATCTGAGGGGAAACATTTCAGGAGAATATGAAAACAATGAACCGACTCTGTTGCAAACAGAAAATGATGATGTTGCATTGATGACTACAGTTGAAGATCTCATAGTCGACAATTTGGTAGCAGATGCTAATCCAATAAACCTTGATTGCGATGTTGGAGATGCGGATCCAGAAGATGAATTCCTGTGTAATTTATCGTCTTCTCATGATGAAGAACAAGAAGACGAAGAACAATAATTATTTGGCAAAATTACTATGTATTTGTTTTTTATTTTTTGTCTTTTTACTGTGTAATATTTGTGTATTATTGTGTAATATTATTGTGTAATATTATTGTGTAATATTATTGTGTAATATTATTATGTAATATTATTATGTAATATTATTGTGTAATATTATTGTGTAATAAATTTGGTTATATAAATAACTTGTAATTATTGAGAGAAAAAAAAACTTGTAATTAAAATTTTAAAATTTGGTTAATTAAAATTGTAATTAGATAAATTTGGTTAACTAAAATTGTAATTAAAATTTGGTTAATTAAAATTGTAATTAAAATTAATCAGTGTTTTATAAATAAATTTGGTTAACTAAAATTGTAATTAAAATTTGGTTAATTAAAATTGTAATTAAAATTAATCTGTGTTTTATAAATAAATTTGGTTAACTAAAATTGTAATTAAAATTTTAAAATTTGGGCTTAGATTAAAATTTGGGCCTAATTAAACTTAAACTAATCCTAACTAAACCCAAACCCATTATCCATCTTCCTCGATTCCCCTAATACGAAAACCCTAATCCATTATCTTCTTCCTCTCGCAGCCTTTGACTCCTCTCGATTCTCCCAAATCTTAACCCTAATCCGCATCTTCTTCCTCTCAATTCCCCCAAATCTGTAACCCTAATCCTTCTCTTCTTCCTCTCGATCCCCCAAATCTAAACCCTAATCCTTCTCTTCTTCCTCTCGATCCCCCAAATCTAAACCCTAATCCATCATCTCTCAAACGATGCCTAATCGAGGAGGAAGGAAGAGGAAACCTGCTGCTCCTAAAATTTCTCAGAGAGTCGGAGCGTCAACAGCAAATAAACGGCCGCACAGTCTACCCGCACAGTACAACTTCACGCCGGCGGTCCAATCTCCTCCTCCGCTGCAGACGCCTGAAGTACAACGACAGTCATCGGCGGCCCAGATCCGAACTATCCTCCGCCTCAACAGCTTTTTCAGAACTCCTACACTCACCCACCGCAGCTACAGTGAACCCGACCCTTCTCAAGAAGTCCAATACAATCCGTCGCATCCTCCTTTCTTCCAGCTTTTCAGAACTCCTACACTCACCCACCGCAGACTACAGTGAACCCGACTCCTTCCAAGAAGTCCTCTACAATCCGCGCATCCCCTCCGCCTGCTCTAGTTGACCCTCCGCCCTCCAGCTGAAGTCTCCGACTCGCAGTCATCGTTTGCATCCATCGTCTCAAGGCAACAATTTCCAAGCTGATTATCCTCCGGTGTTGCCGGAACTCCAGGAGGACACATTGCGGGCTCTAAATGCACTGCTTCTAGTGCCAAACAGACATGAGTTCACCACCGTCCTCTCTCCCATTCCCCTACCAAAGACCGAATGGTACGGTTACAAACTCTTTGAATAATGGTTTTGGTTTTTTTTAGGTCTTGGTTTTGGTCTCTGATGCGATTACAAACTCTTTAGATAATGGTTTTGGTTTTGTTTAGGTCTTGCTTAGGTCTAATTGTTTGGTCTCGATTGGTCTTATGAAGTGTTTGATCTCTGATGCGACTACAGACTCTTTGAATAATGGTTTTGGTTTTGTTTAGGTCTTGCTTAGGTCTCATTGTTTGGTCTCTGATGCGATTACAAACTCTTTGAAGCTATGGTGTATCGTTTCTTAGACTTAGCATTAAGTCTTCTTAGTTTAGTTGATATCATCCTGATGGTTATCGTTTCTTAGACTTATCGATTTGTTATTTTGAGTGTCTCTGATGGTTGACTTTCGTTTTATTGTTTCATGTGTATGGAGGTTTGATCGTGACCCTGGATCTAAGCTTGTTCGGAAGATTACTAAAATTCTTTTAAACAAATTCGAAGGTCCTTTCTACAGCTGGACATGTGTTCCTCGGGATAAACAGGAAAGATACTTCATTGAGTTTGAGGTTAAGTGTTCTGTCCTCTAGCCTTCATATATATATATATATATATATATAGCTTTAAGCTTCCTATACTGCTTTACTCTTCATATATTGTTTTATTTACTTGTGCTTCTTTTCACTCACATTAGCTATTTTCTTTTTGTTTTTTGTAGAAAACCCACACTTGGGATCCTTTGATAACTGGGACTGTTCAAGCTCACTTCGAGACCATCTGTCAAAATCGGCTCAAAGACATGGTTAGCACCGTGAGAACTACTAAACGCCAACCTAAATGGATTGGAACTACTCTATGGACAACAATGACAGAATTCGGGACACTGAAGAAGCACAACAAAGGAGCAAAACATATTCTGATGCCCGTATGTCTGACCGTAATGGCCTCGGTCCTCATGTCCACCTCTCAGACCAAAGTCGTATAGACAGATTCAAAACGAAATGGTGAGCCAATTATGTTGTTACACATTCGCCACTTTTATTTTTGACCTAGCTGTTACATTAAAAATTTACTTGTCTGTTTCTTACATTACAGGAAGAGGAATTGGGAAGAGAAGTACGTATTGGTGAGGTTTTCATCAAGGCACATACAAAGCCTGATGGGACATTTGTTGATCGGAAGGCAGAGAAGATAGCAGAAACATATGAGAAGAATGTGCAAGAGAGGTTGTCCCAGCTCGAGGAAGATCCTTCTGCCATCTCAGATGGGGAGTCACGGCCCCGAGAGCTAACAACTGAAGAATAATATCAGAAATCTTTCTTCAGGTTACGTTTTATTTTAACAATACACACGTGTTATCTTGGAGTTTAATTTGACATCCTCTAATATCTTATTTTATCTTACTTTGCAGTCCACTGAGAAGGATTCAAGAGGAAAACCTTTTGAGTTGGAAGCCTCCTTGACTGCATTGTCAATGGCAAGGGAAGCAAGCAGGAGACACTATAGCCTTTGTAGCTATGCAAGAACAGTTGCAGGAAGCTCAACGGAAGATAGAGGAGCAGGCTGCTAATATGTTGAGGCATGATGCATAAATGTTGAAGCGTGATGCACAAATTGCTCAACAATCCAAAATTATTGCTGGCAGAAGGAGAAGATTGACGAGTTGGACTTGGTGGGGAAGTTTTGCGGCAATGTGATCCACGGTTCAAGGAGTTCTTGACAGCCCATTCAGCTAAAGAGACAACCACGGCAGAGCCTCTTCAAGAAGAAGATCCAACTTCAACTCCATAGGTTACTCTAAAGGTTACCAGTCTCAAGTAACTCTTTTTGATGAACTCAATAGCGATGTGTTGTACTTTTGTGTTTTGAAACTATGATAACTTTTAAGTACAATGTATTTTGGCATAAATATTATGTGTTTCTTTAGGTTTCCAATTTAGAATCATTTTTTGGTTTGGTTGACAGGGTTAAAAAGAAAAAAGAGAATTAAAATATTCTATATCCAGTTTAAAAAAATTAGTGGCCAAATAGTCATCAAATTTTAACAATATGGCTAAAAACTAAAGTGACTACTATATATATTAGTCACTATATAGTCACCAAAACTTATACGACTATCTACCGACCAAGTTAACAACCCATTTGTTCAGTTTTCTTAATCACAGAATAGTCGCAACCTAGTCACTAAAAATAACGACTACATAATGACTACTATTAGTCGCAAAGGAGTCACTACATTTACGACTAAATGATGACTACTATGTGACAACATGTATATAGTTGCCTATTAGTCGCAAAATTGCGACTAAATATACGACTACATCAAATAGCGACTATCGATTAACGACAGTATGAAATAGTCGCTAATTAGTCGTAAATCTTGATTTGGCAACTATTAAGTGACTAATAGTGTAGTCGCAAAATGCGTGTTCTTGTAGTGTCAATGCGACTCACACCACAGAAAAAGCACCAAAGACTGTGGCCTCGACTCTCAAGCATCCTGGTTGGACGGTGCTATGGGTGATGAAGTTGAGTCATTTGTTGATACAAACACATTTGCTCTGGTTCCGTACCAGCCAGATATGAATGTATTAGGCTGTAGATGGGTCTTTACTCCTAAACTCAAAGCTGATGGGAGTCTGGACAGACTAAAGGCACGTCTCGTTGCCAAAGGATATGATCAGGAAGAAGGTGTGGACTTCCTTGAAACTTACAGTCCGGTGGTTCGAACTGCAACGGTTCGTTTAGTCTTACATGCTGCAACAGCTTATAACTGGGAGGTGAAACAGTTAGATGTAAAAAGTGCCTTTTTTCATGGTGATCTAACTGAGATAGTGTATATGCAACAACCTCATGGGTTCAAAGACAGTAACTATCCTTCACATGTTTGGAAGCTGAATAAAGCAGTGTATGGATTGAAGCAAGCCCCTCGGGCATGGTTTGATAAGTTTAGCTCCTTCCTTCTGAAATTTGGATTCGACTGCAGTTTCAAGGATCCTTTTCTCTTTGTCTATCTCAAAGACAACAATATCATCATCCTTTTACTGTATGTTGATGATATGGCACTAACTGGTAACAATCCAAAGTTGATTGATGAGTTACTTCAGTTGATGAATGAAGAATTTCGTATGAAAGACCTTGGAAGACTTAGTTATTTCCTTGGTTTGCAAGCGCACTATCACCCTGCTGGATTGTTTCTCAATCAACATAAGTATGCGGAGGACTTACTTTTCGCGGCTGGCATGGCTGATTGTGCTCCAGCATCCACACCGTTGCCTCTCGAACTTCAAAAAGTCAAAGGGCAGGAAGAAATATTTGATCAACCTACTCACTTTCGTAGTCTGGCTGGTAAGTTACAATATCTCACACTTACTCGACCGGATATACAGTTTGCTGTCAATCTTGTTTGTCAGCGTATGCATGCACCTACGGTTGCTGATTTCAATCTTCTCAAGCGGATAATTCGGTACATCAAAGGAACGGTTGACTATGGTATCTCGTTCTCGAAGAATGCTGATTTTACACT